>PVKA01002010.1:85702-133725 GCA_004027165.1 Ctenomys sociabilis | reverse complement strand
ACATATTTTAAATGAGTGGTCATGCTCTGAATATGAATGCAAATTTTCCACTTTAATAATCTCTAGTGATAAATCTAATTTTTCATATTATTGAATAATTTATAAATTTATTATTAAATAAGCTATAAAAGTTATTGCAGTATATTCAGTTAGTAAAGAAAAGGTCATAAAAACATGAAACTGATGAAAACAGAAATCCAAAGATTTACACACACATACATATACAGTATATATATATATATATATATATATATATATATATATGTATCTTTCCTTAATAAAATAATCTCTTAAATCTCAAAGATGCTTACAATCCCATAAATAATGGTTTCTTATAAAATATGAACTATTTACTAGCATGTGTGGAACAGTGTCTGAATATACTGTGAAAAGATTCATTCCCTTAAAATTGTCTTAGGCTAGTAGACAATTTTCTTGTCTATGAACTGCACCCAGATATATGAAGCCTACTAATTTCAATATACAAGATTGTAAACAAGATGTATTTTTCATAGTTTTTCAAATAAATAAACATTAAATGGGTGGATTCAGCTTTAAGAACTCTGGATTCAGGTACTATAAACTGAACTCACCAAATTAATTTTGTATATTTTCAAACTATTTAAGAATCATAAAGCAGGTGCATAGTAGTTTGTGCTCTTCAGTGAGAAAAGTCTCCCATACTAATGTTATGGGTTATTATCACTGAGAATTCAGTGCAAGGAATTTGGTTTTAATTGCAGATTTCATAGGAGGTAACAGTGGTACATAGTGTATCTAATTTTAAAAGAATAAGTACCCCAAATCTGTCTGTTCATGGATCCATCAATTAATTTAGAAGCCCTACACACCCTATCAGGCAGTCACTACCAACCTTTAAAAACATTTTTTTTCTGTCCAACAGACAAAGTGATAAAATGTCTCATTTAAAATATTTTCAGGGACATTTTTTTGTCTTATTTTTCATTTATTACCCTTTAAAAAAATTTCATTTGAAAGGCAGTAAAGTAGTAGTTGGTACGTCATGACAAGCAGTACGTGGCCCTTCTATTAGACATTGCTATATTCAGTGCAGTTGCTTGGCTCACAGGTATCAGCATATATGGTTAGTCAGGGTGAGTTCACTATTATTATGCTAAAGACAACTCCCTAAAAGGTAGCTAACTTCTTTTTAAATGTATTTTTTACAGGTTCTCACTGTGCAACTTGGACTCATAGTGATCTTCTGTTTTCAGCCTCCTCAGCGTTCAGATTACAGGCGTGCTCCACCGTGCCCAGACTCGGTGGCCAGCTCAGCACACTGGGGAATGGGGCTGGTGCAGTGTGTGATACCAAGGATCAAATCCTGGTTCCTGCACTTGCCTAAGCAGATGCTTAGTCTGCTGAGGTGTCTTACTGGCCCCTATCTCATTTTTAAAACATGTTATACATCCAATATTTTGGCTTTCATCTTGTATATACACATAAAGACTAAAAACTTATATGGTCTAAGAGAGTAATTCTTTTATCTTATTTGGAACAATGAAATCTGAAAGCGTAACATTTCAGGAGTCATTGGTTTGACATTCTTCAATAAAAACAAGCTTTAATTGAAAATATAATGTTATTTTGGGAGCACACAGAGTAGCTTCACTGTAGTTTGATCTATTTCCAAATTTGAAAACAGCAGGAGACCCAAGAGGCTGCAACACGGGTGTCTCTGAGGTGACTTGGCTTCAGGAGAATTCACTTTGGGCCCCTGCTTTTATCATTTTTAGTCTGTTTGGGATTGTAGTTTGCTCATCGCTTAGTGAAGACACTGTCATTACATTACAGTTCTAACTCCCATATTCTGCATTTTTACATAAATAGAAAGGAGGAAAAGTACTTCCTGTTTAATCAAATATAGGTCATCTCTACCCAAATGAAACCTAGGTTGATATTTGACAAAGAACATCCCTACAGAACATTTTAATATCTATTTATATGAAGGACATATAATAGATCCCCAAGTTTTTTTAAAACTTCTAAAGCCACCTCCATGAAATGAATGATTTTGCCTATGTAAGGAATGCACATGCTGAAATAATTATACAAAGACGTTCCTTTCCAGATTTTGAAGCCTAATAAGGCAAGTCCTAAAGCCAAATTAGGATTTGCACTTTTAGATTCCCATTAAAGGAAAACAATCATCTACAGATATAATTTTTTTTAACCATTCTGCAAATTGGGAAATGTGTTATAATGTAAAGCAGCATACCCCAGAACTTCTGTATCACTTTGGTTTTAATTGTAGAACTAACGGATTCATGGAGCACCTGTTGTTTACGTTAATCTGAATTCTTAGAAGTGCCACAGAGATGCTGTTGCCAGACTTTTGATCAATTAGTGGTTTTGAAAAAATCTCATAATGAGCTTATCCTAATGAATCACTACACTTCCTTGAGAAGCTACCTTTTATTAGTAAATGTATGTGATAAGTTGTGTTGATATCTTTGTCAAGCTCTCTAGCACATTATGAGGACGGCTGTCCATAAAGTGAGAAAGAAGACCGGGGAAGGGGAGTCTCCTAGTACTGATGGTACCCAGGGAGTCCTGCGAACAGAGATCAAGTGTGGCTGCAACTAGGGTCAAGTACTGTGACATAATCAGAACCCCACTCTCCAGGGGCTCTGTAGCCCGGGACAACAGAGCCACCACATCTGTGCTGTGGCAGCATCTTCTATACCAGGAGTAGCTTTTGAGAAGTTGAATAGCCAGGACCACCTCTGCTTACCACCATGGCCAACCATCAGGCACTTTCTTTTTTTTTTAATGTATGTAGTACAGGGTCTACAGGCTCTTACTACACAGATCAGACTCATAGTGGTCCTCCTGTTTTCAGTATCTCAAGCACTGGGATTATAGGCATGCACCACCATGCCCAGTCTCAATGGCCATCTCAGTGTGCCCTGGGGGCAGGGCCAGCAGGGCACAGCACAGCAAGTCAGGGATCAAACTCGGGTCCTTGTGCCTCCCTAAGAAGGCACTTTAGTCAGCTGAGATATCTACCTGGCCGTTATCAGCCTTCTAAAGCAAAGCCCTTCAGGAAAAGTTTTCTTTCTAATGACCACCACATGGGGCTGAGGAGATAGCTCGGTAGTCTAAGCACCTGCCTGGTAAACACAAATACCTGGGTTCAACCCCCAGTACCACATGCCATGCTAGCCCTGGAACCCCAGGCACACCACACTGACTACTAAAAGTGAGTGTGGTGGTACATGCCTGTAATCCCAGTGCTGGGGAGGCTGAGACAGGAGCATCACTATGAGTCTGAGCTGTGTAGCGAAACCCTGTACCAAGAAAATAAATAAAAGGCTTTTAAAAATAATAACTGCTACATCAGCTCTCCCAAGCAGACAGCAGGTAATACATTTGTTACGTAAAGACCTGAGTCAGATCTGCTCCATGGTGACTGTCACTAACTGAGTAATGTCCACTTTCCCAAACTCCCAAGATAATGTCCTAGTCTGCAGGATCTTGGGACGCCATCCACAGAAGCGGGTACCTGGAAGATGTCATTCTTGAGGATGAGCTCACAGTGCACAGAGGTGGCCTCTCATCTGTCCAGAGTGACCGGAGTCATAGCAAAAGTCACCACGACAAGACGGAGAGAACGGGTCAGTGCCGCTGCAGCCAAGGATCAGTGAGCAGGAGAGCAGGCCAGCAGCGGCATGAGAGAGGAAGAAGCCTGCAATGGCCCCTCCCCAGCCTTCGGAGAGACAGTCTGCCCGAGGTTCACATCTCCAGAGCGCGAGGTCGTAAATGTCTGTGTCTGAAACCACCTGGTATGTGGTGCTTTTTTGTGGTAGATTAATATACAGTGATCTAGAAAATCCATGGTCTGATATGTAGAAACACTACAAATAATATAAAGTTTAAACTCAAATGAAATCGGTGGGGTAGCATGGCAAAGCCAGTGTTTTCCACTTATGTGGATTACTGTACTTAGTATTAGGGATGTAATAAACTGTTGCCAGGTTCAATTAAGAGAAGCATAAACAGATCAAATTAATAAATTAAAAAAGGACGAAAAATAGATACCCTTTGAAGGGGAGAAAAAAAATCCTTGGATTTACGCAGTGACACACCCTCAGGGCCGAAAGTACAGGCTAGCACATTATGGGCACAAATGATGGTAATTTGTTTAATGACCGAATGGCCAATACACAGAAGTGTAATTCAAACTCCAGAAGCAATCTGATAAACCAGCTTCATGAAATATTTAAAACTGAAAATTGAAACCATAAACAGGCCTACATCGCAACTGTTTCTTCACTATTTCTATAAGAAAATTTTTGTCATTTCTTTTTATCAAGTATCTGCCAGTCACCAACAAAGAAATCCTAGTGGAAAAAATTAGAAATGCGCCTTATGTTGTCAGCTTTAGAAAAATGAATGTACAAAGGCATTTTTCACTACTTCAAAGAAGTACTTATCAACTTTCGCCTGGTGCTGTGCAGATGCAAAGT
Source organism: Ctenomys sociabilis (assembly GCA_004027165.1). Taxonomy (NCBI): domain Eukaryota; kingdom Metazoa; phylum Chordata; class Mammalia; order Rodentia; family Ctenomyidae; genus Ctenomys; species Ctenomys sociabilis. The sequence goes on along the minus strand of PVKA01002010.1, from coordinate 129,235 downwards.
TGCTGAGCTTCTCAAGGCTGATCAGAAGCAAACAGTATGCAAACAGACACGGAGGTTGCTTTAAATAAGGACATAATTTGGCCAAAATATATATAAGTAGTTTTCTTAATGAATTACTGGTAAATAGCAGTGTCAAGTAGCATACAGAAAATTTGTCAGTAACAATGTAATTACATTCAAAGCTGCCCATTGTTTAGAATCCATTTTTAAAAGTTATTCAATGCTTATCTTTCACATATCTTGACATCAATAAAAACGCAATGTTATTATTCCTGACAAATTTTATCTATTTCTATACATCACTTTTCCCCTATTAAGATAAAATTTTGCCCTCTATGCCTTCTAATCTTAATTTCTTTAATTTTAATAAGCTATTCATGGATACGTGTGTTGTTTCCTACAACAAATATGACTTACCAGTTGTGAAATAAACAAGTAAATAAGTAAAACAAAATAAGAACAACCCTGAAGCAAATACAGGATACAGTCCCTGCCCACTGCTGATGCTGTCTACCACACGCCCCTCACCCTAACATGCACTGCCATCCTCCCCAAAACAGCCCTGGGCAACCTCAGCTACACCCTAAACACTCATCTTGAAAGGGTCTATGTTCTAGATCCAGGGGCAGGCACCCACACACTCCCCTCTTCTCCTCCACCTCTCTGGCATCCTGCCCTCTCCTTATGCACCAGGTCCTCCTTCCTATTTAAGTACTGAAGTCTCCAGCCTACCCCACCAGTGCCCCCTGCTCACTCTCACGGGAAGACCTTCCACACACGTCCCCCATGTGCAGTGACTGAAGAAGATGCTGCGGGAGACACCTGTGCCTCCTCAGAATGTTTCACCTTCTTGGCCAGAGTGGTGCCTGTGACATCTAATGGGACCAAAGCACGTCTATCTACAAAAAGCATTAGGAACCAGCAGGAGAAAAGCAGATTGTTCTTAGTGGTTGCTCAGCTTCAAGATTATAAAGTTGGAGCTCCTAACTGAATACTGATACTACGTGTAAAAATCCCACTAGAGGTGGAATTAATAATGAAGAAAGAATTAAAGAGAAATGGGTTGATCAGTACAGCACAGAACCAACAGAAACCCTTAGAATATTTATTTATGAGAATTAATAAATTCCACTCTTCTCATACATCTTGTCCTAGATGGTATACAAAGTCTCAATTAATCGAAGAGCCCTACCCAGCAGGAGATGCTATGCACAGAAACAGAGCAGGTGGACCTGCAGTTAAGGTCTAGACAAGGAGGGCTTCCCACCCTGAACAGGAATAGTAAATATTCACTGTTTCCAAAACAACTAAGAAACTCCTCTGACTCTGGGCTGAAGATCAGAGAACATGATGGCCATGCTGAACATAGCCCACAGCAGTTGGTAAAGCCTTCTATGAGGAGCCAACTTAATGTCCAGAGTGGCACACTGAGCAGCAGAGAATTGAGAATGGAAGTGTGTGGCCACAGCCACCTGCTCTGGTCACGTCCCACAACCCAACATGGCCAAGTCCACGGTCATGAGTCTCTCAGGACCAAACAGTGACCTCTAGTCCATATGTCTTTCTCCAGCAGTGTGGATATAAAATAGAAGCTTCAAAATATACCCTGAATCTGAGGGGAAGGACAGCAGGGACAAACCTGAGCTAAATCAATGCTGATACAGACATCACATATCTGCTCTGTGACCAAGGCCCAGGACACCACTGTGGGAAGATGCGTCGCTCCACTCTGACATCCCAGGAAATGAGAAACAGGAGATAAAAGGTGGCACTCAGATTTGGTGTCAAGTTAGATGACAAACACACTTCGTTTTGTAAAGACAGATATATCCCCTAGAGATGAAATTACAAGATAATACATTGGCAATAAAATAGCTACTAGCAATCAACTTCCCATATCTACAGAGAGCATGGGTTCATCTGCATTATTTATGCTGAGGCTTTAAGTCCTCTGTAAACACGAGTATCGTTCTTACTATACATTTTTAATAAACAGTTAAATTAGCAGAGCACCTTGCATTGGAGAATGACAAACGAGACACCGGTATTAATGCAGAAAGTGCATTTCTCTTAAAGCAATGGGAATTTTTCCCTTCATTTTTTTTCCAACCCATTATGACACTGAGTACTCATCAAGATGATAATACCTAGAGTGCTAATCGAAGATTGTAGAAACACACTCATACATCTGCATGCCCCCCCGATGAAAACCAAAGTGCTTCTGAAGCGCAACAGATTTTACTCCTAACAAACTTCCACGTGTTTAAAATATAGTATTTGTTTAAAGTTCATAAACACTCCAAGCTTCTGTGCTGACTGTGACAGGCAATTTTCTTGTGTCCACTCAGCCCGGGAGATGATGTCTCATTGGATGGCCATGCATGAGCATGGAGGGTGCTGTGTATGTGTTTGTGAATCTAACCTGTACAGTCAGCTGACTCTGGGGAAAGCAGATTACTTTCTAGAAAGAGGCATCTTCATCTAACCAGCTGAAGAACTCAAGAAAAAAGACACGGCTTCCCAAAGAAGACAGAATTCTGTTTCAAGGCCACAACACAAAGGAACTTGCTTCAGTTTCTGACCCCAGGCCAGGCTTTCAGATTTGGGTCTCAGATCATAATGTCACCTTTGACCAGAATTTCCAGTCTCTCTTCTCTTCTTATAGATTTTGGACTTGACATTTCCTATAAATTATCTAAGTTTATATCTTTAAATAATACTCATAGGGTTGGTTAAATAAGCTCAGTGGATTAAAGTGCCTACAAGCAGGCACAGGGGCTGGGAGTTCAATCCCTGAGTTGTGCCATGCTGGCCCCGCCTCTGGGGCATGCTGAGATGGCAACTGAGACTAGACGTGGTGGTGCACACCTAAAATCCCAGCACTTGAGATCCTGTAAACAGGAGAATCACTAAGAGTCTGATCTAGTAGTGAGACCCTGAACACCCTGTAGACCCTTCCCTAAAAATATAGGGAAAAAAAAGTAAAAATAAATACTTTTTTTCTTCCTGAAAAAAATACATAATTACATAGTCATGCATACTGTTTATGTGTGCACATGTGCATGTTGATATTTCTTACTAGCACAATTTTTTTAATGTATTTGGATCAGGGTCTCATCATGCAGCTGAGACTTGAGTGATCCCCCTGTTTTCATCATCCCCAGCACTGGGATTCCCGGCATGGGCCTGGTCTCACCAACAGGCTCAGCACGCCCTGGGGGTGGGGCTGGCACAGCACGTGATGCTGGGGATGGCACCCCAGGCCCTGCGCTTGCCTAAGCAGGTGCCTTGTCCGCTGAGCTATCTTACCTGCCCCTGCACAATGGTTAAATGTTTGGCAAAAGACTAATACTTGGGTCTCTCTTAGAGGAGAAGAAAAGTAGAAAGAAACAGAGCAGGCTGGCGCCAGGCCTGCCTTCAGCCCGGTTACTTCTTGGAGGGATTTCCTGACACTGCCTCCACCCAATCAGGCATCCAGGAGCAGCTGGCTGGATGCTGCACTGGAGCGTGATGCTCCGCTGCCAAGGGGGAGCCAATGTTTTAGCCATTAAGCTAAGTCCAACAGGACCTGCGCATAGCAACGCCGCATCCTGCTCGCTGGGCTGCTGGCCTGCAATCCCGTTTCTCCTCCGGGGAGTTTGCTTGGCCTGGATGCTGCCGCAAAAGTCTCTGCTCTGGCAACTTGCAATTCCGTTTGTGATTCTGATAAACACAATATGTTTCATAAGGTGCTGCTGGTAAAAGGATTCTTGCAAACAAAGGCTCAATATGCAAAAACCTGGCCAGAAAAAGCAATTTTTTTTAATCAACAGTAGACAGTTTGGTTACGACAAAGGGCAGCTTAATGCACTCCATGCTTTAGGAAGGGCAAATAAAAGATTTCAAGTGGAATTTCCAGTGAATCTGTCATGTGGATTTTTTGAATTCTTCCATCTCAAGTCAGCCAAAATCTTTTCTTCTTTCTTTGTCTCCTCCTATTCTTCCTGCATACATTTAAAATTGGCTCACACTCTTAACTACTCCAGCTCCTTAGTCCTGCTCAGTCAGCCCCACTGCACATCCTCCCAGTCCTCTTTAGTGGGGTTTAGTCAGCTTCCACCTGTTAATTTCATCTTTCTCAGTAGCTACCATAGCACTTGGTATCGACCAAAGGACCCCACACAACATCACCCAGCAAATTACCTCAAATGACCATAATAAGTCATTCACTATAACCAAAGGTGATAGAAAAGCCCCCAAAGACTTTTAAAGGTCCATTTTTTTAATTAAAAAATACAATATTTGCTCAATTAATGAAGACAAAACATGATCAGCACAACTCTAAGCCAATTTCCCACCTTGGTGCTCAGTGTAGCTTAATGGCAGTGGAGAACAAATGACAGGAATTTACAGAGAGTGGAGGACGATACTGTGAGAAGACTTATTTTAGTAAACATAAAGCATCTGTACATACACAGCATGTTGAAAAGAAAGTTGTGACTTTAAAAAAAGTCGGGGGGGGGAAGGGAAGGCAAGATAGCTCAGTGGTCTAAGCGCCTGCTTAGGCAAGCACAGAGCCTGGGGTTCAATCCCCAGTGCCACACCAGCCCTGCCCTGGGGCCTGCCAAGCTGGCCACCAAGACAGGGCATGGTGGTGCCCATCTGTAATGCTAGCATGGAGGAGGCTGAAAAAAAGAGGAGTACTGTGAGTCTGAGCTGCATAGTGAGACCCTGTACCAAATGCATAAAAATGAAAAAAAGAAAAAAGAAAGCTGTGCCTTTGACAATATCATGAGCCAAGAAACACAAGCCCTCAGGATGAGACAAACATTGTCGAGTTCAGAAATATATACCCAGTACAAAGCTACTATCTCTTTAAATTTTAAAATATCAACTTCCTACATACTTGCAGTGGGAAAGTTTCCTACACCTTGGAATGCTACTGTACTGACCTGTGGTCTATAAACCTGACATGTAAGCAACAAACAAGTATGGAAACTAAAATGGGCCAAATGTGTGCACAAATTACATGTGCAGGGAATAATCCATTAATTATTCATCATGAAAAGAAGGGGCAGGGCTGGGAAGATAGCTCAGTAGAGTAAGGCCTTGCCTGGCAAGCGCAAGGTCCTGAGTTAGATCCCTGGTACCATGAAAGACAAAAAGACAGAGAGACAGACAGGAAAGGACAGGACAGGACAGGACAAGACAAGAAGGGGCAAATGAAAAAAAAACCCATTTGATATTCTGTTTATCCTTAATCTCTCACAGGACAGATGACAGTCCCATATGAACTCTCTGAGAATCACTTTCTCTCTCTCTCTCTCTCTCTCTCTCTCTCTCTCTCTCTCTCTCTCTCTCTCTCTTTTTCCCTCAAATAAGAGAACCATGAAGAATTTAGAGTCCCTCATTACAGGAACATAGTTACATTTTATCAAGCCTGCACTTGTCCCCCAAACTCTCCCAGAGTTCCCCATCCTCTGAGAAACTCATTCTACAGTCTCTTTGTTCTCACCACCCCACCAAAACCCTGTCAATCAGGTCTTCAAACTCCACTCCTTTGATGAGCCCCTAGGCAACACTGAGGCCTTTCTTACATCATCTGCCTGAGGGTTTGGCACGGTTAGTCACAGCCCACCTGTTGCTGGGCCTTCTTGTTGCTTCAAGGACGGTAAGCAAGAGCTGCTCCCTGGACGGCCACTCCAGCTCAGCCTTCTGATATTTCTCCTTCTCCCAGATATGCAGTACACTCTTTCCACAGCTCAGTAGTCCAAAACACCCACCCTGTAAGTATTCACTTTCTTGGTGGCCTCAGATACCATGCATACATTGCAGAGTCCTGGATAACTGTCCTAGTTAGACATAGTTGCTATATCCACCTGGTCCCTACACAGGGCCACGTGCATGCCTGATGAGATTTCCCAGAATAAAGCCAATTTCTCAAGTTCATCCCCCTCCGAAGTTCTCCTCCTGCATTGTTCTCAATGGCACCAACTCCATCCCTCACAGTTTCTCAGGCAAAGCCTTGGGCATCAGTCTGCATTCATCCTTTTCACTCCGGTTCTACCTCCAACGCGTCAGTTGACTGCACGGCTCTACCTTCCAGGGCATGACCAGCACGCAGTCACATCCTACCTCTTCCACAGCCCTGTGCTCATAGTTCGAGCAGCCATCATCATGTAGACTATCAACACAGTCTCTTACAGGGTCACCATTGCCCACCACCCTGCCTAGGAGCCCCACTTCACAGAGTCCCCACTGCTCCATGGCTGTGTCAGAGGACATCACTCTGCTCCAACCTCCCACAAGCTATATGGCCCTAGAAAATCTGGCTGCACGTTGCTTCTCTCAAGGACCCTCCTACGGTCTCCTTTGAGGTCACAGCATTCTCCACACTACTCCTGAGACACACTAAACAAACAGCCACATGTGCTAATGGACCCTCTATGCCCTTTGTAGCTGAGCAGTCTTCCCCAGCCAATCAGAGCTAACTTCTTCATCTCCTTTGCTGCTTTTATGTAATTAGTCTATTTTTTATTAGTGCATGTGTGCTGTACAGTGTTCACATTCATCTTAGGGAGCAGATACACATTCTTAACATGTCTTGATTATTTCTACTCCCCTTCTCCTTTTTCTTCTTCCCTGAATCTTTTTTGTGATTATTCTCAGTATTCTTATTAGTTTGTGTTTGCAACATATGATTAAAGCCATTGGGCTAGCCAAATAGCTCAGCAGATTAAAACGCCTAAAAGCAGGCACAGGGCAGGGGATTTGATCCCCAGGCCTGCCCTGCTGGCCCCACCCCTTCAGCTTGCTAGGACAGCAATTGAGACAGACATTTGTAACTGTTTTTTTGGTGCCTTTAATCCCAGCTCCTGTCACTACAAGTCAGATAGAGTAGTGAGACCCTGACCACCCTGTAGACCTTTCCCTAAAATACACAAGAAAAAAAAAAAAAAAAAAAGCCATTGTGGGTAGCTGGTATGTGCATGTGGTCATCTCAACTCCTTTTCTGTCTCTTTCCCTGCTCCACCCATCTTCAGTTTCTTAGTACATCACGTCCCCTGAGAAATACCTATCTCCATGTTCCCATTTATCAATCTTTTATTTTGCTCTTTACTTTGTGCTTTCGATTACTCAAACGAGAGAAGCCACGTGATAGCCAAGCTTGTGTGCCTGATTTATTTCATGTAAACTTATCTCCTCAAAGTGATCCATTTTTCTACAAACGTCTCAAATGTATCCCTCTTTAGAGCCGAGCAGGCTGAAGCCACCGCGTTTTCTCTACCCATTCATCTTTTGAGGCTGTTCAAGATCGAGCTGCTGTGAGCGGTGCTGTTGCACACACAGGCACGCATGGATTGCTGCTGCATGAGATTTATAACATTTATTTATTTATTTACTTTATTTTTGCAGAACCAGGAATGGAACTCAGGCCCTTGCGCTTATTCCACTGTGCCATCTCCTCGGTCCGAGATTTGTAACTTTCAGGGAGGCATCTTAAAGTGGAATCGCTAGTTAAATGCAATTTCTGATTTCAGTTCTCCGAGGACTCTCCACGCGGACCTGTCTAGCGACTGGCCCAGCACGCAGTCCCCGTCAGCGCTCACCCTGTCAGTGCTCACTGACTCGCTGCTTCTGTCTGGCTGTCAGGTCCCAAGCACACTCCCTTCACCTGGTCTCTGCTCTTTCTGACCTTGCTCTTTCATTTTGCTCTCCCTGGCACACATCAACTTCTATCATACAATTTACTCATTTTGATATCTCTTTTATTGTCACTCTCTCGCCATTACACTGCAAGATTCAAAAACAAACAAACAAAACAAAGTGTCTTTAGTTTTTCCTCAATGGTATATCCCAGGCACTTAGAAAAATCTGTGCTTCAAACAGGGGCTATGCAAATATTTAGTCAACGAAGACCTAACACTCCAGCTTAACAACTGTACTCAACCTTTGGAAAAATCTCTTCTGAAAGTTGTAAAATTGTAGTTTTCCTCTTACTGTGGACACTTAATTCACACTGTACAGTAAAACCAATGCTGAAGGGAAAGGGAAACCCGCTGTAGAACTTGGATCCTATGGTTATGTGGTCTTGAAAAACTTCTTCAACCTCTCTCAGTTCTTCATAAAATCAGGAAACTGCCTCATTTGGTCTTGCTACTGTCCTCACTCTTAAAGCTAAATGTGATGACATATGTAAAACTCCACCTGACAAGTGGTAAGAAGGACCTGCTCTGTTCCCTTCTGACTGGGCTATGGGTGAAGTGCTATCACCTTCCCTAAAGCAAGTGATAAAAATATTCATGTAACTGTGATGTGCCGCTGCACTTAGAGACCTACGTAAATCTGATTAAGACACAGAATGATAGTCAGCTGGGCTCTCCCATTCAAGTATAAAGCATCCTGCAATGGCCAGAGGACAGGATTAGACTAGGGATTAAACAGAGACTCCAAAAGAATTTGTGGAAAAGGCACCAACCCATAGGTGGAAACAGGGACAACAGCAACTTATTGGAGCCAAAGAGATGGAAGACAGTGGTGTGGTGGCATTGGTCACAGAGCTGATCTTGTGGATTCCAGATCCTGACTCTTTCTCTCTTGGGTGTGTAACCTTGGACCAAAGACCTAAGCCCTTCTCATCTGTAAAAGCAGAAATAATTCATAGGATTATTATGACGATTCAATGAGATGTTAAATACTTAGAAAGTGAATGTTAAACAGCAATGCTTTTTAGCAACCAAGGATGGGAAGAAAACAAACTAATGATTTAATGTATGTACCTGACAGGTTAAAGCCTTTTCTGTTCCAACCGAAGGTCAATGGAACAGAAGCCTGTAAGGATCTGAGTGTTTAGTAGGGAAGTAAGAAAATCCAAGGCCAAGGAGGTGTAGGAAAAATTCATGACTCAAAGCCATTTAATTCTCATTTTGAAATCATCCAGAGTAAATGCTCTCTCTCTCAGTAACTTCAGTGACTTTGGGTCACCCTACATCAGGCTGAGCAGGGTACTAGCTGGGTACCACCCATATCACCCAGTAACTATTTTTTAATATTAATGTTATTGAGAAAGAAGTAGCAATCACACAGTTTCTACACAGGTTAGTAGGACAGTTATAATAATTAATACATTGTATATTGTTGTCTTTGTAGCAGTTATTCATAGTACAAGATGCAGACATGATATCTTGTCTAAACACTATTAGTTCAAAACTTTCTTTTCACTGAACTACAAGAAAGTAGCTGTATATCTATCCTAATTATTTTGTATATACAGATATATATTTTTTTTTCTACAAAATGGTCCTTCACTTATATCCCCCTTTTTTGCTTACTTTTGTCAGAGATGGTATTCTATCATCATTCATATATTGTAGGTGCATGAATTCAGCAAAGTATGTCTAAGGCAATTGATATTCAGACAGATAGTGATGTTAAGCTCAACAGCCTATGTTTTAGGATATAACATCATTAAGCTTCTCTTCTGGAGGGTTTACAACTTGTTTACAGACCAAAAAAATCACCCAGTAATTTTCTGGGGACACATATTCGTAAGAAGTACCACCCCCAACTTACAGGATCTAAAGTCCTGGTCATAGAGCACAACATTTGAGTTTTAACAACTCCTCCAGAACTGAAAGACTGGGCCAAAGTCTGAGAACTCATCCTGAGCTATCAACTCCTGAGAGAAAATTTTAAAAAACCAAAAACCTGATGTAGAGCTGAAGTTCATTTTTCACTGCTTTAAGTTATTCATTTATGAAGTTTGATTGCAAGAAAGTATCTTTGGAAAAACACTTGGTGAATACAATATTCACTAAGATAATGCATTCCTTGGGCCGGAAACATAATCTTCAATTCAATATACAAGTCGTGATAACACAAACTGGGAACTTGAGCTCTGAGTTTATAATAAAGTTTCACACAAAGAAAAACTAGCAAAAACACAAAGCCAAATTTAGCTCCTGCTAGCACAACTAAGAAATTCATCAAAGCCTTTTTGTTTGGTTGGTTGGTTGGTTGGTTTTGGTTGTTTTTTGTTTTTTTGTTTGTTTGTTTGTTTGTTTTTTTGTATTTTAGTACAGGGTCTACAGGGCCTCACTGCATAGATCAGACTCGCAGTGATCTGCCTATATTCAGCCTCCCAAGAGCTGGGATTACAGGTGCACACCACCATGTCCAGTTTCAATCTCAGTCTCAGTGTGCCCCAGAGGCATGGCAGGTACAGCACACGAGGGATGAGACCCTGGACACTATCTGCCTATGCAGGCACTTCAATCTGCTGAGCTATTTGGCAAGCCCCATTGAAGTTTTGGAGGCTGAATACCTGATGTGGTCAAATCTGCAGCTTGCTATTATGGGGAGAGACATCAAAAGAATTTGTGGGAAAAGACACCAACCTATAGGTAGAAACAGGGACAACAGCAATTTACTGGAGCCAAAGAGATACTGGAAAAGAGTAGTGTAAGAAGATAAGAAGGAATGCTGTGGGGTAGAGGCTGGGTATGTCTGGCCTGCAGTTCTCCTTGGCCCAAGATGGTTAATAATTTTAGGAAAAACTTGTACTTCCCTATAACCAAAACACTCCACTCAGGATGGCAGATTAGCAGCAACCTGACCTCAGAAAAGAGGACAAGGGTAGGGAGCACAGGCAACGATCCTGAACAGAGAGCCGCATGGGATGAAATGAAGTAGGATGGGCCGGAGAGATAGCTCAGTAGACTAAGTGCCTACTCCGGCAAGCACAGGGACAAGGGTTCAATCCCTGGTCGTGCATGCCACGCCAGCCCCACCCTGGGGTGCACTGAGTTGGCAACCCAGTCCAGGTGCATGCCTGTAATCCCAGTGCATGCCTGTAATCCCACTACTGGGGAGGCTCAAAATAGGAGGATCACTACCAGTCTGAGCTTCTCAGTGAGACCCTGTACCAAATACATAAAATGAAACAATTTTAAAAAACAAAGAAATGAAGTAGGAATGTAATAAACATGGTTAGAATAGATGATACATGGGAAAAGAGATCAGAGTCAAATATGATCAAGGGTTTAAAACAAAATATATCTCCTTTCAATATGTGCTAAGAGATACAATCTATTTCCTTATAACATGGTTAAATTGGAATGATGTATAATACTTTAAAATGTATACTTGGATTGGAATACATTTGAGCTTTATGTGATGAGTTGCTGGCAAAAGAGATAAAATCAAAACTGCAGCAGTTTAGAATGTCAAACCAACAGGGAAACAAGATTACAGAAATCCTTTTCATATTAAGTAAAGCTTTTGTTCCCAAGTTTATTAAGATCCTCTCCAAAACAACTTACACTGTTGAAATATGTGTATAAAGATATCAATGCCCACTTAGTTGGGTTGAGAACATGCATTATTCAAATCTCACATCTGGGGTATGGAGACAGCTTAGTGAACTAAGTGCCTGCCTAGGCAAGCACAAGGACCCAGGTTTGATCCCTGGCACCACAAGCCACTCCGGCCCCACTCTGGGACACACTGAGGTGGCCACCATGACTGTGTGTAGAGGTTCACGCTTATAATCCCAGTTCTGAGGAGGCTGAAACAAGAAGGTCACTGTAAGTCCGAGCTGTATAGTGAGACCCTGTACCAAATACATAAAAATAAATAAATAAAATTTCACATCTGTCATGATAGATAGCTATATATAAAACCCATTCTGAAGACACTATCTCAGTTGCTCTTCTCTTGTTGCTGGGACAAAATACCCATCACCCGAAATGAAGGAAGGAAAAGTGTATTTTGCCCACAGTTAGTGGGGTTTCAGGCCATACCCAGCTGGCTCCAATGCAGAGCAGCACAAAGCATAGAGCAGCTGTTCATGGCAGTAGCAAAGAGCAGACAGCAAAGGGCGTGGCAGCAGCTCAGGCAGCCTCTCTCCCCCCTTTACATTGTAGCGCCAATTACCTGCCTCAGAGCTGGTGCAGGACCCACACACAAAGTAATCAATCATCAACTCTAAAAGCCACCTATAAGTGCAAGAGGCTTGGGGGTGGGGCTTAACTAGACACAAACCATAACAGACACATACCCATATCAAACAGATTCTTAAATTCTAAAACTCATACTAAATATTAAAAATATTGTTTTCTGTAATTCAATTGTGCATATTCTCACATATTTAATTTAAAAATTGTGTAAAAAGACAAAAATGGGATACTTATACAGGAAAATTTTAAAGAGAGATTGACATAAGGGTGAGACATATCAACCATTTAGGGAGTCCAAAAATGATTGAGAAGTTATACCTGGGCTGGCAAGATACCTCAGCAATGTAAAGCACCTGCTTTGGCAAGCTTAAGCAAGCTTAGGCAAGCACACAGGGACTACAGTTCAATCCCTGGCACCATGTGCCATGCCATCCCCACCTCAAGAGTGGGCTGAACCAGCCATAAAAAAAAAATGATACTTGTATATACCAATTCCCCAAGATAAATGCAATTATGCATCACAAATATAACACTAAAAAGAAAAAAGACAACATCCATAGGACTGAGGCAGACACAAAAGGACTGAAACAGGCATAAGGTTGGTTTATGTAAAAAATAGGAAATCAAGGCCGGCCAGATAGCTCAGCAAACTAAAGCACCTGCTTATTCAGGCTCAGCAACTGAGATCTAATCCCCAGAGTGCTGCACTGGCCCCACCTCTGGAGCAGGCTGAGAGAGAGAATGAGACTAGGCATGGTGGTGTGCACCTGTAATCCCAGCGCTTGGGAGGCTGAAAACAGGAGGATCGCTCAGAGTCCAATCTACATACTGAGACCCCGTAGACCCTGTACTAAATACATAGATAGAAAGAAAGAAAGAAAGAAAGAAAGAAAGAAAGAAAGAAAGAAAGAAAGAAAGAAAGAAAGAAAGAAAGAAAGAAAAAGGAAATCAACAACATAGCTAGAACACAGCAGCCAGCAGGCTCACATTCTTCCAGGGAACCGTGGAGACACTCTTCCAAGCACACACAAGTGCTGGGGGAGGGGAGTGGGAGGAGGTTGTGAATGAGAGGATAATATGATCTGATGACCCTTGGCCAATGATTTTACATTTGTGATCTAATGAGACATGCAAATCTGGTCATCTGGACCCAAAATAATGTAAAGCTCTTGACTCATAATCATCTGTGATCTTTAGGGTCAATAAGCAGAAGAGCTAATACACATTAAGTACAGGCTAACCTACTTAGTGTCATATTTAATGAATTTGAGCTGTGCTACAAATAAGCATATTTGATCAGGGACTACGTGTGCTACAAAGGAAAAAGGCCGTGTCTATACGAGACAATGTATGCCAGGCTGTGCTCTGCTGTGTTCTGAGATAGCCTTCCTGCATATGGGAAAAGGAAGAATATATAATATAAATCTTAATATATTACAGTTCAGTACTATCCTCCCAACCAACATCCACACAAGGATGACAAGTTTCGCTTGTAGTAAGCCCCATGCTGCAGAACTTTCAGACAGAAACTATGTAAATGATAGGTGGCTCTTCAGAATCATTGCTTAGAGGTCCACAGAAATTCTAGGATTCCAAATGGGATACATTTGGTTGTCATTTTCTCAATATGGTAGTGACCAAATGAAATCCTGTGAAATTCTGTTCAGACAGTGCATGAACCCAGCTATGGGCAACTCTTTCCTAGAATCATTCACATTTGCTTTCACTCTTATCTCGCCCCAGTTTGAAGTTGATCCTAGAAGCCTTCTTAAATCTTTTACAACCCCTGAGTCTGTCTAAAAACAACAAATCTAGGTAGTATCATTGGTTTTCTTTTATATCTCCTTGTTGCCAGTATGAAATATGTCAGAAAAACTGACACTGTTTTAAAGATCAACTTCCAGTTAGAAGGGAAGGGGTAAGGCAACAGAATGTTAGGTGACAAAGAGAACTTGTGGTCGTAAAGTGAATGAACCCCAAACTGCCATGTGCAAGTGTCAGGTTATAATACAAACAGTATTGCCCTGCTCCTTCCAGTACTATCTGCTAATATTGTTCCATGAACACTGTAGACAGTTTACTGATGTAAAGTCCTACAGTGCATGTACAGTCTTAGCTCCAAACTATGTATATTCTGTGCCACCGCACTTCACTACCAACCTAACCACATGATAAAAGATAGCTAGCAAAAGCAAAAGTACAACTCACTGGTATTTCAGGAAGCTACAGCATGCTGCTCCCAGATGTAATGCTTCCTATGCATAACCGAGGTCATTTGAAAAGTTCAGTGATGTAAGTTCTACGGTGGCCAAGTCACAGGTCTAACTGTTGGGTTCTTGATTGTCCCACACCCAAACTCTGGATCACTGCAAAGGCTTCTCCTTCCCGTCTGTCAGCCAGGACACACTGCAAGCTCCATTCCTGCATGGAGTTTCTCTTCCCTTCACACTAAAGTCTCCTTCCTGAATGATAGGAGCATTTCCTCTGGGGTCACTGTCCCAGTGTCGTTTATACCTAACATATGGTCCCTTGCAACGTCATTGACACCCTCTCTACACAGGTTGACTTCATACACAAACTTTCCTACAATAACGGTCTAGAAAACAACAAAAATATGATAAATAACAATTGCAGAAATTAAAACATCTATCAATCATCAGGACCAATAATCATAGGATTATTATAAAATGAGAATTATAAGAATAAAGAAGAGGACTAAATCCCCAGTTCTGAGAAGAAAATGAGATCTTCCATGATGCGACCCTCCCCTCTGGGGATCCCCACACAGATTTGAATCCTCTGTCACTCCCTACCCTGCGTCACATGAGTCTCCTTTCAATTTGGTGAAGGTCCCAGAATTTTTCCACACACTTTCTGAAAATTTATTCCTATTATCATCCTTGGTGACTACTGTTCATCCATTCAACCCCGAGGTATGCCCAGACCTCACCCAACATTTCCCTTTCTCTCAAGTACTCTCTCTCTCTCTCTCTCTCTCTCTCTCTCTCTCTCTCTCTCTCGCCCAGCTGCTTACTTTCTTCCCACCTGAATTCTTTCTCAGCAGCAGCATTCTTTCATTCCTGTGCTGAAATTTGATTCTCCATAAAATCTGAGCATCAGGGCAAGTACCACACCTATTTGGATTCAGCACTCTGACTTTAATGCCCATCCTAACTACACTATAAAACACAGAATAGATCCTACCAGAAACAGTGCCCAGTTTTTCCTTGACCCTTCATTCATCATTTTAAAAATTCTAAAAAAGGCAGGGAGGGCAGCCAGACAGCTCATTGGATTAAAGCACCTGCTTAGGCAGACACAGGGACAGGGGTCATCCTGGGCATGTTGTGCTAGCCCCACCATGAGGCACACTTTGATGGCGACTGGGACTGGGCATGGTGGTGCACATCTGTAATCCCAGCTTGGGAGGCTGAAACAGGCAGATCACTATGAGTCCAACCTGTGTAGTGAGACCTTGTAGACCCGTAGACTCTGTATTGAATACAATTTTTAAAAATCCTAAAAAAAATTAAATCCTCACAATGAGAAAAAAAAGTATATAATTTGTACTGTGACTATATATTCATACAGTTGTTTATCATAGTTCGGTTCATCTTATGAATCAAATCAATCAGAGTAAATCTCTAAAATATTTAAAATCTGAGTAACTTTACAGCAATAAAAATTATTAGACAGTACATGTTCTGTGTAAGTTCAATCGAGTACTGGACTGTGCTTTGCTAAGCGGTGGGTTCCTAATGCAGCAGCAATTGCTCGAGGAAGAGTAATTCTATCAGTATTTCAGCAACCCAACTTCAATTTCCCATGAAAATAAAAACTGCACGAGTACTGAGATAAAAAAATTGCTGCTTGCTACTTATTGCAACCGCATCTTGTTCCAAGACTTATTTCTCGAGCAATTTCCTTATTCGATTATACTTGCTTATTCACACTGAAACTAACTAGAGAGTGATTTTATTAAGTATTATATATAGGAATGTTTCTGAATGTCTAGAGAATATGAATATATACACAGTGTGATTATGATAATATACATCATACTTTCAAATAGAGATGTTTTATAATCAAGGCTTGCTAGCCATAACAATACTTTAATCTCATTTTCAATTCTTCTATTGAGAAGTACCATACATTTTAAGCAAAATAACCCTCCTAATCTAACTGCTGTTTGCAGATTTACAATGCTTTCAACCACTGGACAATTCTACAATCACATTTGCTAGACAATTCCCTTCTTAGTAAATTTTAGAGCTCAGTTACCAGTGCTATTACTTTACAATACCACAATCTGGAACATTTCAAAATATACATGGTGTATATATTATTACAAAGGTGTGTAACAATCTTTAGTTTTAATTTCATTTGTAAATTTTTGTTAGCCACTGTAATTGGATTTCTTTTAATTATAGTTCAAAATCTATAATGCACACAAGAAGCATTCTAATTACAAAACAGAAGAAAAAAGTGAAATAAACAAACACACACCTTTACTGTTTCTGACAGTTACATCCTATGAAACCAAAGGCTGTTTGTTTGTTTTTAACAAGTGCTATAATTTACCTTCCAACACAAGTATAAAAAAGCTAAACCAGGTAACTGAGATATCAGTCAGAACCTTTAATTTACTTTTATTCAGAGTGGCCTAAACTGCTGTGATGAGGCATTTAAATATAATAGATCTGAAAGAAGTTTGGCAAAACTCCAAGATCTGCTGCAGAATGTTCCAGTTCTATAAATGGAACCAGTGTAGAGTATAACAGAGTTTGCCTCAATTGTCATTAACATGTTAGGACATAGCAGAATTTTTCTCTCAATGAAACAAAATTACCTTTTGTTTTGAAAGGGAAACACAGATATTATTAGAAAGCTCTTTCTTGCCAAATCACATTCTAAATCATGTTTGTAGGTGATAGCGTTCTAAAAGGTTGTTGTGGTTAATTCGGGATCTAGTGCTAGGACTATGCATGTGAGTCCTGCTGGGATTATGAGTGTGAGTGCTACACCCACCCTGGGGCAGAGAGCCTGAATGCAACATATGGGGGACAGACTCGCTCTCTGTGGCCACTGTTGCCACTGCTCCTCAATTTGCTCTTGCTGTTTTGCTGTTTTCTACCACCATGAACTGCTGCCCTCTGCCATGTGCCCCTCTGCCTTGGAGCCAGCTGAGTATGGACTGAAACCTCCACAAACTGTGAGCTAAATAAACCTTTCCTTCCCTAATTTTGGGTATCAGATATGTCATCACATTAACAAGAAGAGAGTAACTGAAACAGAATTATTAGATGTTCTTCCTATCTATGCTCTGCAAGTTGTAGACTGTAGAAAATGACCTGAATGGAAAACAACCCCCTGCATTCTGACAAATTCAACCTGCTTTTGTTTGTGCATACCTACTGTGTGTCCATATGATTCAGTGTCACTGGGCCCTCTGCTTAATTCCAGATGTGTCTAATGTGCCTTCACTTCCATATAAGAGATAAATTCTGCAAATAACACAGCACCTCACAATACAGCAACACAGTGACACGGAGGTGATCCACTGGACTGCTCTCCTTCAAAACTTAATGCGTATACTCACTCAGTAGATGGGAACTACATCCTCCAACTGGCTGTACTAAACATGCAGAGCCATCCTTTATGCTTCCATTTAATTCATCCTCCATAAATGTAGAGCATATCACTGGACACTGAGAACACGCCCAGAACACAATCACGTCTACCCCCGAGGGGACATCTTCTCCTTTTGGATCCCTGCCCATCTCCTCACTGAGCTCCTTGCCCTCACTCCCACCCCAACATAACTGAGCTGGGCAATCAGAAGAATGAACTAAATCACAATTGTGCATGATGAAAACTGTGAGACCTCCATGCAGTGTGACCCCCAGCGTAACTGTCATCAGGACGCTTCCTAGCATCCAAGCAGCCTCCCCTGCTTTCCCCATAGTTGGCCTTCTCAGGACTCGGTGAGACTATTCATCATTTTCACCCCATTTGCTTGACAATCTCTTCAAACAACGTCTTCTCAGTGTAGCTTCCTGCATATCACACATAGGGCTGCAAGCAGAAGCTCTTGCATGTCTGCACCCAGTCTCTCTACTTACTGTGTCGTACAATCATCTTTCCCATTTCCTAAAGTGCTCCATACTCAACCTAGGTGGTGTGAAGTAAAACAAAAAGTGGAACTCAACACTGCTTTCAACTGATTTAACTGTATTTTTATATATTTGTATCATATACAAGAATATTGATTGTTGGGAAACTTTCCTCAAAGGTTGTCGTGTTTTATCCAATATAACACTACTAAGTACTCACTGAAAACATTTGCTGCAGTAATGTACTAATGAGAGTATTTTCAGAACAGCAGGATTCTCTTGGAATCATGGAAACTGCCCTCATATGTAAGAACAACATGATCTTTTCCTACTTTGAAAGTACCAGGGCTTTGAAAAAAAAACTTACAAACCATCTACCCTGAAGGGCATTTATAGAGTACAGCATTAGGAAACTGAAGGTCTTGATGCATTTCTTATCATTAGCTTCAAAAGATATATTTTGAATGCTTTAACCTACGATACTAAAGCAATAACAAGACCCAGGCATGACAGCACACGCCTATAATATCAGTGCTGCGGAGGCTAGGACACTAGGATTACTAGTAGTTTGAATTGTGTAGTGAGACTCTGTACCAAATAAATTAAAGATTAAAAATTCTTCTTTAAAAAATAACATTTAGGGGGCCAGTGAGGTAGCTCAGCACTTTAAAGCACCTGCTTAGGCAAGCTTAGGCAGGCGCAGGGGACCATAGTTTGATCCCCAGCACAGCATGCCACTCCAGTCTCTGCCCTCAGGGCAGGCTGAGCCAGCCAAATAAATAAATAATAACATTTAAGAATTACTCAAAGAATCCTAATTGCCCTACTGCTTTGTATCAACTCCCCTCCAACTCTTCCCAGCACAGGCTCTGCCTTCCAGTGGATAGAGAATCCTGCCTCTGCTTAGCTCTGATTTTCTCTGATTCTCAACAAATTTTCCATTCTTAGCCTCTTGACAGTTCTCAAACTCCATTATAGTTATTGTAAATCCATCCTGAATACATTTAAAGTGATAAAAACAAGAGCTATATTAGATTGCACATGAATGAGACCAAGCAAATGTCATTTGAAGACTGGTTAAAATCAAAAAGTCTCCTATACCATGCAACAGAAAAATTAGAGCTTAAATAAAATCTAGACTTCAATACACCAGTTGCAAACCTCTAGGAGAGATTCAGAAGCTCTGGATTATCAAGTTTCCCCTAGTTACGCAAGGTAACCAGATTCTGTTTCCTCATATTTCATTTAACTCATAAATTTCCATGCAATTTTTCATTTGTTTAAATTATGCCTTCTTAGCACAGTAGCAACCTTTCTCTTTAAGAAAACAAATCCTATATTGATATTCATTTGCAATCTCAGTATTAGCCAGCACATTGTGATGCAAATATTGTTCAATAATAAAATGTTGATTGCCAAGCAATTGGTTTCTTAGCATAAATGATACAGTCTGAAAATATTCTCTTTAATAACTTGAAGGCAACAGGCCTCTGAGGATTTCACTCAATGGGAATAAATTGAATCATGAGGACAGAAATACCGCACCAGGGCCCCATGCACAATAGCTTCCCTAGCTTAGGAACCAATTATTTTTGATTGGAGCAAGCGTTACATAGACAGATGCTACCAGGACAATAAAATTATTAATATCTTCCAGGAGTAAATTTAACTATTAGGATAATAGGCACCTGTATATTTGCTTCATGTGTGAAGCAAGAACAGAGTTCTTCCTTTTTAATACTGATTTTTAATGAAAATAATCAAATCTGTGCCCTAGAAGCCCAACTCAACAATTGCCTGGCAAATATCAACATGTTCTGAGCACACAATAAGCCTAAAATTGTAATCACCACCTATGCCTTGCTCTTCTTGTCAAAGCATCAATTCTGTCCAAGCTAAATTTGAGAATAAATATAATCACATAGTTGAAGGCAACATAATAAATGTACAATAATACACAATTAGGAACAGCCTAATATGGGGTTGTTTGAGATCAAAGGACAGTTTTGCATATTCAGTGCTAGAATTCTCCTTATTGTCCATGACAGAAGAACAGCAGATATTTGAAATCAACAGTATACCTAAAGTACCATCCATTAATTTAAGGTCTTACTTAGCATCTACCTCAAATAGAACTCTGAAGTCTTAGAACAGTATGGCTCTGCTCGATGGGTCCACAATGGCCAGGTTATAGGCCACCATGGTGGCAACCAGCTTTGTCTTTCCACCGAGCTCAGACCAACATTTCCCCATCCCAGTTGGTCCCTGACCAATCCCAGGAAGATATTTCCCCCAAATGAAAAGTAGTGTTCCAAGAATCAGCCCTAGGGATGCCTCCAGCAAGCTCTTTTATGGACTTCCAATTCCTGCAATTCCTGACAAAAAAAGTCCCATTTGTACAGGCAAACAGTCCTTTAATGACGCTTCTCAGAAATATCTACTGCAGTTACTTAGCACAAACCATTACTGTACTACCAAGAAACAGGGAAGCCGAATCAAGCCTGGTGAAGCACTGTCTTTTTTTATAGATACAAGTCCTCTGACCATGAGTCACGGAAATTAATATGATAATCTCATAACTAAGAAAAGTTGAAATTTTATGCCAAAGAATTCCTTTTCTTGTCTTAAAAGGTAATAGTTTTCTCAGCCCCTACACATCTGCCTGGCTTTGGACTGACATTCCTGGATGGAGCATTCGGCCAGTCTATGACTAGGGACTCCTAACATTACAAGTCAGGTAATGCATGTCTGTGAGTTTCCTGTGTACTTCAAGGTGTCAGGGGAGTCCCTGGACTCTACAGCCTAGGTGCCAATAGCAGAGCAAACCCGAGGCCTCAAGGGTGACAAGCAGTTTCCATGGGGTATCTGTCTATCCCAAGAATCCTCCACATGACAAAAGCATCTTCCAACTAAGAACACCAACTCTATGTCAAATTAGTGACCTTTCTAGTATCATCTGTTTTCACTACTGTTTTGTTGTTCCATCTACAGAATGAGCTACAAAGAGACAGAAAAACATACTCAAAAGCATGTTCAGAAAGTTCCTTCTGGGGCTGGGGAAGACAACTCAGTGGTCTAAGAGCCTGCCTAGAAAGCACAAGAACACAGGTTCAATCCCCAGGACCCCATGCCATGCTGGGCCTGGAACCCCAAGCATGCCATGCAGACCATCGAGAACACATGTGATGGAGCACATCTGTAATCCTAGCACTGGAGAGGCTCAGACAGGAGGACCACTATGACTCCAAGCTGTGCAGTGAGACCCTGTATCAAATAAATAAATGAAAGATTTAGAAAGTATTTTTTTTTAAATGTTCCTTCCAAGACAACTATAGCATTGTTCCAAATTTTTTTTTTCCTTTTTTGGTAGCCCACCTGTTCCAGGGAGGAAGAAACTTCAAAAGAACCAAAATCCAAAGAACTATCGGGTCTGAAATGGCAAAAGAGTTTATTAATAAGTCCAGAGAAAATGAGAAGAAGAAAAAACTGGAGTGTTTATGGGGGTAGGGAATTACCAACCTGTCTGGGCTTATTGTGATTGATATAAAATGTTTTAATTTGTTTAGCACAGACCAGTAAAGGAGGCTGCTTTGTCACTTCTATGTTACATGAGTGGGGGAACTAGACTAAACTTACCAGACCATAAGATATACACATCGTTACTACTGGAACCTGACCACATGTCGTCTTATAAACAAAAGCAATTAAGCTTGCCATGGAATTAAGGTCCCCATCCCTGAATCTAGAAGAGGATTTTCCTGGATTACTTTGGGGCCCAAAGATGATCATAACCATTTGAGAAGTACATCAAAAAATAAAGCCAATAGGAAGCCAAGTGGATGTGATAGGACACAGGACTCAGATTGCTCCATCAGCCATGGTGGAGCTCACCTGTACTCCCTGCGTTCTGGTAGGATGAAGCAGGAGGGTAGTAAGCTTCAGACCAGTGTTGGCAACTTCTTAGGGAGATGCAGTGGCAAAGTTTAATTTAGCTAAACAGGGCTAGGTGAAGGCCTTCCACTCATTCCCCACTAATGCATAAAACCTGGGAACACCCAGAGTTTCTCTGAGGGGGAGAACAGATCAAAGAACTCAGAGAAAGCAAGAAATGGATTTTCTCCTAGAAAGACATAGCCCCAAGATCTCAATTTCGGAGATGTGTTGCTCTACTTCCTGAATTTGTGGTGATCGTTACGGCACCAACAGATGTTAATTGGCTCTAGGGTCAGGCCTCACCCCGCAGAGCCTGAGTGCCCAGGGCCTGCTAAGGGAGGGCTGAGCCAGGGATCCGTCAGGGATTTAGAGAACCCACACACTTCAGGAGCTTGACTCTCCCTGGCCATATAAAAGAGAGTGTGGCTTTCATTAGCAACCAATCTCAGCCCTACCTCCAGGACACACTGAGTCAGTCGCTGGAACAGCCTGCAGGATGGTGTGGCAGGGCACACCTGTAACCCCAGCACTGGGGATGCTGAAAAACAGAAGGATCTCTACGAGTCCAAGCTGCATAGTGAGGCCCTGTACCAAACACACACACACACACACACACACACACACACACACACACACACACACACACACATCAAATCTCAGAAAGCCACAGAGGATCTGAAGAGATAAATTTTTGTATGTAAGTCATATGGCACAATGCCTGGCACATCCTAAGTGCCACATAAGTGTGTATCGAAGATATCCTACTGTGTTCTCCCTGTAGATATCAGGAAAGTTCTATCCCCAATGGAATTGCCTTTCCTGTGTTGGCTTCATTGCAAGCTATACTACTGCTCATGCAAAATGCACAGAGAGAAAGGGAAATCACGTGCCATTAGGCCTCTCTCAGAATTCTTAGAATGATCAATAACTGTGTGCTATCCTGTGTGGTCCCAATCAATACATGATTCCAGTCATCATGAACTCACTCCAAGCTACTACTTCTCTGGCACCTTATCAGAAGCACTAGATAAGCTATAACAATTTTTTTTATATATCTGCAAGCGCATCTGTCATTGTGACAAATGTTTGACACAGTGCTATCCTTCTCCTCCTAGCTTCCTTTCCACATCATAAGTCTGTCCGTAACACTGCACAGTTCTGATCCAAGCTCACATTTTTATGCTCTCGGGATTACCCACACCTGTCTTCTGGGTGGCTGATGGAAAGTGCACAGAAACCAAGTTCTTCCCAAGAAGCATAAACTTGCTATAGGCTGCATCGCTAATTTTGTATCATGTTAATTCTAGCCAAGAAAATTGTTCTTTGTTCAGACTTTGGACTGAATTTAGAAAAAAGTCCAGTCAAATTTTGCAGCAAGAAATACTTTCTGGTTTTGTTTTGATTTAGGGATAAGAAAATGCGAAATCACAGAAAACACTGCAGGCACAGAAGAGCATCTCAGATTAAAATAATCAGCCAATGAGAATTTAAACCAGCTGTTTGAAATGTTTTCTCCCCCTCCCTTGCACAGAGAGATGGCAGCTCTTTCATAAGCAGGATGCTTGGCCACCCTGGCACGAGACCCCATGACTTCTTGGAGGCTTACACTCAGTGAAAATGGCAACCATCACATTTGGAAGTGCTGTATCTTACAGGAGAAAGTAGCCCCACAGATCTGTCACTTCTGCTGTTATAGAGGCTTTCATTCAATTTCTTCAACAATAATACACATGCATTACAA
Source organism: Ctenomys sociabilis (assembly GCA_004027165.1). Lineage (NCBI taxonomy): Eukaryota > Metazoa > Chordata > Mammalia > Rodentia > Ctenomyidae > Ctenomys > Ctenomys sociabilis. The sequence goes on along the minus strand of PVKA01002010.1, from coordinate 105,512 downwards.
ATCCTTTGTAATTTGTAACTAGTCAGTCAGCCCCTGGAATCGAATTATCTAGTAAATCTGTGGCAAAGCCGTAATCCTAAACCAAGCATTTTCACAGGTCACAGTACTTACCGCAATGATTGTGCATACGTTTAGAGATACTTGTATTTATATATCTATGTGTGTACTCATGTTCACATATACATGCATGTATGGTGCATTAACTAACAGTCAACTTGTAATTCTCCACTGAACTGACTCAGCGCAGTGCTTGGTGTGGAAGGCACACCTGGTGATTCTTGTCAGCAGCATGAAAGGAGAAGTGGAGGGGAAGGTGGTGTGCTGGTGAATCTCCTGAAGAAACGTACCGCACTGATTTTGTGCTCTTAACACTGGAGAGGCTCCAGGTCCTTGCCGGCACTGAGGATGGCCGGGGTTCTTTTCACAGAAGCTCTGCTCTCTACCTTGAGCATCACTTCCTGGCTCGAGGCAGACCCCCCAGCCTCCTGGTACACATCATTCATCCCACCGGCATAGATTTTCTAGCTTTCACCACTGGCCTTTGAACCCTCCCAGTGCAGACCTTTGATACAGACTTTCAGGAGACATTGCTGGGGGCTCTAGGCCTCCTGCTGGACTCATGCAGGACACTGTTATGAGATTCAGGCCCTCAACTGGATTCCTTAAGTTCCTAGTGCATGGACAGATCTCTGCACTATTCTGCATTTGACTTTTTGGGTGAACATTATAAAGAAAAAAAACCTATAAATGTTGTGTCCTGTGTTAAAATTTATTCCTCTGCAAATCCTGACCATATGGGGACTGAATTCTGATACACGTCATAACTTCAACACTGAAAACATCATGCTGGAAGCCTCTCATGCTGGAAGGCTCTCTCTCTAATTTCTAGAGACAGTAAGTAGATTGATGTCTTCCAGGGACCGGACAGATGGAGGAATGAGGACTTTCTGTGTAATGGGTACCAAGCTCCTCTCTCATGAACAAGAAATGGATGGTGGTGACGGCCACACAGCACTGTGTACATAATGTGACAGAACTGTACACCTCTCAGTGGTGAAGTCAGCACTTTATATTGTGCACATTTTACAACTTTTTAAAACAAAGTTATTTTTCAGAAGAATTTCACCAAGAAGTGCCCTACAGGGTGAGGAGAGGTTCAAATTAAGCCCCTTACAAGGCACTTCCTTTTCTAGGGCCAGAATAGGCCCACATAGGTATTTCAAAAAAGGAAAAATAAGGAAGCACAAATATCCTAATTCCCTTGAGGCGGCAGCTCACAGGTTTCAGAGTAACACTTGCATCCCCAAACTTTGTACATTGAAGAAGAGAAACCCTGAGCAAGCTAGACATAGCTGGGAAAGACTCCCATGCTGGGTACCTGGGGTGGAAAGAGTGGTGCGGTGCCCACTACACCCAGCCCCACTGCCTCCCAGAGCTTGGGGTCACCGAAGGCCTTACATCTTCATCAGTAGTTCCCTTCACAGGCACAGTCAAGTGGTGCTCTCTGGAGACAAAATTGGCTGTGGCAATGAAAGAAGTGCCACAGAATCTGGGTCAGAGGCTGGGGGTGCTGCTCAGCATCCTAGAGTGCAAGAGTGCAAGCCCATAAAGAAGAGGCATCCAAGCCATAGGGGCAGTGACACTCAGGTACAGAACCTGGGGCTACACGAAAGAAAAACTTCTCCATAGTTGGCCAAGCAGCTAAATGGAAATGACAGTGAAGCTCCTGACCAAGATGGGCAGTTTCAAAACCTGGGGCCCTTGATCTGTAGAAGAGAACAGAGTAGAGACGTGCACAGTGAAGTACAGTAGACTAGACTAGACTGGACTGGACTGAACTGGACTAGACTAGGAGGTCTTTGCAACATTCCTGACTTACAGATGCTTGATGACACACAGAAGGTCCTTTGGCTTGATTCCTTGTAAAGACAGAGTGTAAAGAGTGTGTTTAGTGCTAGGTAGGCTCTTGCAGGGCAGAACAAGAAACCTGTCATCTCCCGAGGAGTAGAGCATCCTATTTCCTGTGTGTTGCCTTCACTCTGCTCAACTCTATTTTGGACAATGAGCCTCAGCAATTTCTGGTACCAGAATCATCTGAGAAACAGAACCTGGCTTCTGGAGTAAAACGTGCACCAATGCAGTCAGCTGTAGAGATGTGGACAGTATCCATATTGTATACTGGACAATATATAAATGTGTGGTATCAATTTGCAGATGCCCCTTTGGTGGAATGGGGTTTCTGCAATGGACTCGGTGGCTGGCTATGGCTGCCCAAGATTCATAGCCAAAGAGGTGGCAGTAAGAGATGGAGCTTTCTGGAGGAAACTACTTTAGCTGATGGCGCTGCTCTCTTGAACGGGATTAACGCCTGCTCATGAAGAGACCAGACAGTGACCTAGCTCCTTCCCTCATACAAGGTCACAATCTGAAAGCAGTTGACTGCAGCCCAAAAAGGCCCTCACCAGAACTGGGCTATAGTGGCACCAAAACTCAAGAGTCCTGGCCTCCAGAATGAGAAATCAATTTCCTCTATTTATAAGATACCCAATCTATGGTAATTTTTGACCCAAACAAACTCAGTTAAGCTAGAGCCATCAAAGCCATCTCTCATGCTCATATGGCTTTGGCTATTAGAGGATGCCACAGACATAGGCAGCTGTCTTAAATCCTCTGTGTCAGTTTCCTTATCTATATAATAAATATGTAGGAATGCAGCATCTTTCCAGAGGAGACTCCAAGACCCTACTCATCAGTGGTACAAAGGACACTGAGTACTTTTATAGACTAAGGCAAAGGAGGAAAAAAACCAGAAAAATTTCAATTCATTAACTATGTTTATCTAGGACTCCTTATCCCTCTCTCATTGTTAAGCTATAATAGTAACTTTTGGTGATAAAATACTCTCATTATCATTATGTCTTTGTGAGCACCATTTTATAATCACAATCTCTACACTGCACAAAAGCACAGCTATGGATCAAGTTTTACTGAGCCCATGGATGGTAACATCTTTGCAGCCATGGAGTCAGCACTATAATGTGCCAACCAGATAGCCTGCACCAGTGCAAGGTACACCCCATTGTTAATTTTAAGAAGAAAATATAGGTCAGGAAGTTAGAAACCTATTCCAGGTAGATAGGAAAGGGTATGTATGTAGTAGTAATCAATTCCATTCTTTCAGCAATTATAAGAAAACTACAAATTACCTGAATCAAGAGCCAGCCGTGTAGCTCAGTGAACTAAATTGCCTATGTAGGCAGAATGCAGGGACTGCGGTTTGATCCCCAGCATGCTGTGCCGGCCCCACGCCCCCCAGGGGCACACGGAGACAGAGATTAAGACAAGGCGTGGTGGTGTATGCCCGTAATCCCAGGACTTGGGAGGCTGAAAACAGGAGGATCACTATGAGTCCAATCTATGTAATGAGACCTTGTAGACCCTATACTAAATACATCTAAAAAAAAAATTTTTAATCAAATTACTTAAATCCCAAATTAGTTTATAAAAGTATAAAACGAATGCAACTTTTGAGCTCACATAATATTCCTGGTTCTATCTTTTCAGTTAAGTGGATAATTTAAACATAATTTTCCAATATAACTACAAAGATTGCATTCTTCTAGGAACAAAGGTTTCCAAATTATCAAATCGCTCTTGTAGAAAACTTCATTGCTCGGAATTTCAAGCTGTAGATGCGGTGTAGTTATTACTCTATTCTCATATTCAGTTCTTCTTAGAAATTACTCAGTTACCTTAAAGCCTCCATTTCTGCTCACTAACCCCTAATTCACTACTCAGTTTGCGTGAGAACACTGCTTCTTACGCCTCCTTCTCTAAGACTCTATAACTCAACCCAAAATTACGATGCTCTGAGAAAAAAATAACTGCAGAGCAAAACAGTTTAGCTTCCTTTGAAGCACCCTGAGAGCCACGTGGCTGCCACAGCTCCTTCCTCTTCTCTCCAATCCTTGGAAGCCCTGTCCCCTTCCAGGCCTTCCCCCCAACCCCATTTCTGCCTTAGAGCCTGTTAATCACAGACTGAAGCCCCTGAAACCTGAGTCAAAATGAGCCTCTCCCCGCTTGTGCTTCAGCTGTTGGATATTTTGTCTCTGTGATAAGATAATTAACACAAAATCGCTGGTACTAAAAGTCAGCTCACCTCTGTGGCTATATTTGACCATATGGCTTAAAAGACTTCGGAATTAGTTTGTGGAACTTATCTGGAAAGGGTGTTATCTGGGAGTGCTACAGTGCTATAAAGCCTGGCTCGGTGCATGACGCTGGTCAAAGCTCAGAAAACCAAACTGTCAAGAGGAACACAGACACTGGAGCCTGGGCTTATGAGGTTTCCACTAGAAATAAAGACTCTGTTGGAAACTGTGCCACAGGCCAAGTGTGTTTCATTACAGCAAATAATTGTTTTATGGTTTGTCCATGGCCATGTCCTAAGACTGTGTGAAACTACCAGTTGACTGACTAATTGATCTGCTAGAGCAGACTTCAAAAGGGCCCAATGTTCAGGCTGTGGCATGAGCACTTTTGACGTCTTTTAGCCAGATCTAAGGTCAGAATTAGGAGAAGAAAAGCAGAGTGATTGATCTGAAAGTTTTCCAGCTTGATCTGAAAGAGAGGACCTCAGTTGTTAAAAAAGGTCAACATCAAAAAAGAAGCCATCTGCATTACATGAGGCATCTCAGGAATGGGCCATAGCCCACCATTTTCAGGCCCAAAAATAAAAAAGCCATATACAGATTTATTTAAAGAAACACAGTCCTTGTGTGCCTGCTCAGGAAAGCTCACCCAGGAAGCTGGCCTCACATGACTCACCTCACTGTCCCTAGCTATCTAGACACTCAGCAGTCACTTCAACCTTGGCCCTGAGCAGCCAGGCTACTGCACAAGTGGCTGCAGAGCATGGTATCATTACATGATGCTGACCTCTCAGGTCCACAGAACGCAAGAGTCACTGGACAGGGAGGCTTCCGGGAAGATTTTAAAGGAAGGCTCATGAGGCCAGTCTGCATCCCTGACAAGGCAAGGTGTGAAGCTACAGCGCGGAGCCAAAGGAGCTTAGGAAGAACTCCAACAGGCACATTGGTAAGAGGCTCTTTCTATCTCTTTCTTTTTCTTTTTTCTTCAGAGGAGCACTTAGCTCATCAATGATTAGATGAATGAATAAGTTGCTTAGCAACAACTATAATATGCATATCTGTAAGAATTTTTATCTGCTTTCTTTTATCTTCATTTTCTGTTACTTTCTTTTTTTAGAATAAGTGCTGCCCTTCATTTCCAACATATGCATTTAATACTACACATTAAATGGCTCTTCATGAGCTGCACTGGCTATATTCTTTGATGGTTATTACTTGCTCTCTAAAGAACATTCAGTTAACAGATTCTACAATATGTGATGAAAACTTAAAAGTTATTTTTCGAAAGTAAACTTTTAAATTATCATTCTATTAAGCATATAAAAAACCAGCCAAAATTAGCTTGTAAAAGAAGCATTTCTGAAAGATAAAATACTTCGGCTGGGGATGTAGCTCAGTGGTACAGTGCCCGCCTGGCAAGCACAAGGTCCTGAGTTTGATTCCTAGGGAAAAGAAATAAAATGAAATACTTTTTAAACTGTCAATGATACTAATATTTATATATTTTGGAGAAGCTCCCTGTTTATCCACATTTGTAAGCTTTTTATTTCATATCGCTGTCCAATCTGCATCTGGACAAATAGTTTGAGAGAAAGTCCTCATTATGAATAATGATCCTTATCTTGACAGTCACCATTGCAGATTCTATTTAGGGGTATCACTTATCTTTGAAGCAAGGACAGAAAAGTACCAAGTTCTGGCATTCTAACTGACTAGTGCTCCATTTCATCGGGGAATCAGTGCTATGGTAACCAAGAAAATTATATATATATAATTTTAAAGCAGAAACATAAATCTCCATAAATGTCTATAAATTCAAATATCAACTACAATGATTTAAGCACCAAAAAACACACAACACTATGAAATTTTCTTATGGCAGAAATAAGTAAATGAATCTTGGACATAACAAAAAATACAGGGTTTCACTTCCCACCTTTTAGCAGTTTTACACAGGATTGTTTTTTTATACGTAAACACACAGAAAGGAACAAATAGGAACAACTCAAAAGATGTAACTGTATTATCAAAATTGTTTTTCATTCTGCACTTAAGCAACCACAGAAACACATATTAGTAAACATGGCAGAGCAAATCTCTTCACAGACTACACTTTCAAACTCTTCTAAGAATGTCACACATTGTCGTTGGTCTTCTCCTCACCATAGTGTTATTTCTGTTGTTTTTTTTTTATTATTAATGAAGAACAAATAGCAATGAGACAGTTTCAAATCAAATTAGTTGGATAGATTCAATAATTAATACATAGCATATTGTTTTTGTAGTGGTTATTTGTTGTACAAGGTACATGATATTCTATTTGCAAACACTATTAGAGCAGATGCCTCTATTCAATGAATTAAGAGAATGTAGCTGTATACCTATCTTTTTTTAAAGCTGAATTATAGTACAGTTCCAATAATTAATATTTTTTACATTGTTATCTTCCTAGTGGTCATCCATAGTACAAGAAGCAGACAGGATTTCCTGACCAAACACTATTAGTACAAATCTTTCTTCTCATAGAATTATGCAAAAGTAGCTGCATATTTATCCTAACTGTTCTGTATATACAAATATAGAATGGTCCTTCCTTTGTATCCTCCCTTTTCTTTGTTTAGTCCTGTCAGAGATAGGTATTCTACTGTCATCAATTATTATAGGTGTTTGAATTCAGTGAAACAATCCAACACAGTCCAGCAGGCCATAATAGTAGTCGGTTATCCACCGAAGTTGTTGACTAGAGCCATTTACAGCTCAGCTTATTATTATTGCCTTATTTTATATACCTCCTTTTTGTACTTTTCTGCTGGATGGTTAAGACCGAGATAAAGCAAGATCTATATAACAAAAAATATAACTTTTGTATCTGAGAAGGTCAGTCAAGTCCCCTCGGGGTTTATCCTGTAACCTTGTACCTCACTCTGTAGTTCCTTTGTCTGTGTCAGCCATGTGGATGAGTCACGGCCATTGCTTGACCCGTTTGCTCTGTGTTATTTCTTCTGAAGGTGTGCTAGCTCCTTGCTGGGCTGAGCTCCCTAGAGAAAGGCCACACATAGGGGCGGGGCTCAGTAGGTCCAAGCCCCAGATGTGGGGGGAGGGGCAGCGTCTACGCCTCAGTGTAGGACACCTCTGTGGGGCACGGCGACGTTGAGGGGGAGTACAGGCAAGCGCCTGGCACTGTTCCGTAACCCAGATTTCAAGCTGAGCATAATCGCATCACAAAGCTCCTGTGAAGCTTGAGCAGCTACCGAAGTGACGCCAAGTGATTCTGAGACTCCTGTGCTGAACTGTACAGCACGCGATCCCCCGACCTGGAAACCCAGCCTTTACACCTGCAGAGACGTTGTCCCAGGAGCGCTCACTGCTCTCTGCACACCAGCTGCTGCTGCCCGAGCACAGACTTGCTATCCTACCCGGCTGCAAATCTGCCTGCCCACAGTTCCTCAGCCACCGACAGAGAAGAGCAGCCACAGGGAGGAAACAAGTCTGTGGGTGTGGACATACTGTGGTCCACAGGGTGCAGAAGAGAGATGCCCCCATCCCCAGGAGTCTCACAACAACCTGGATGCCTCAAATTAATAGCATTTTTCATTTCTGTCTTCACAGTGATACTGGGGCTTTTTCCGGGGCTCTCCAAGGCCTCTTCGTTCTCTGATTGCCTCTGCCAGCTCCAGCTGCCCCACACAGCACAGCCGCCTGTGGAGCGGCCCACGGTTGCCATGGAGATGGTGCCCGGATGGAAGACAAGGTCTAGGAGGATGCCAGGCTGCATCACCAGCGTGTCAAGGCCTTGCAGAGGGACACTGAGGCACAGCTGCAGGCAGTGGGGATGACAGGACCAACAGTGGGAAAACAAGGAGACAGAACAAAGATACACTGAACATTGCCAAGTGGTTAGGCAGGCTCCAAGGTACCTACCGCAGCAAAACAAAACTCAGCCCCTAGGGCTTATTCAAAAAGACAGAATATATAGATCTGTGTCTCAGTTCTTCTTCTCTCATCACTGAGACAAATACTCGACACTCAAAATTAGGAAAGGAAAGATTTATTTAGCTCACATTTTCATACATACTGGAGGTTTCAGTCATAGCTGGCTCCAAGGCAGAAGGGCACATGGCAGGGAGCAACCTTTCTTGGTGGCAAAAAACCAGCAAGAGCAAAGGGAGGGGCAGCAACCCAGGCAGCTGGCTGGCCTCTCAGGCCTCCTTACACTGTGATGCATATTCCCGGCCCCAGGGCAGGGGTAGCATTCACACCCACAGTAATCAATCACAAACTCTACAAGCCACCCCACGATTGCCCGAGGCTTTGGGGGGATGCCTGGACACAAACCATAGTCTGTGTCTGTGTTTGACCATCCTTGTAACTGCAAACAGAATTTCCTGAGGAACAGCACAATGGCTTTGGAGCATAAAACTAATTCAAATGAGCACCTTAACATAATATGTTTTTTTATTTTATTGAAGTACAAATATCAATCAGACAGTTTCAAGCACCTTAACAAGACAGATTCGATAAATTAATACATTGCAAACTGTTTTCATAATGCTTTGGTATCGTACAAGGTGCATACGTGATATTATATTTACAGATATTATTATAGCAGGTGTCTCTTAGTAAATTAAGTGTAGCTGCTTACTTATTTTTTATATCTGAATTATATCAAAATTTCAATAATTATTTTCCTAGTGGATGACCATAGTCCTAGAAGCCGACATAATATCCTATCCAACCACCATTAGTGCAGATCTTACCTATCATAGGATTATGTAGAAGCACAGCGTTATCTATCCCAACTGTACTGTCTATACACACACATCATGATTCTTCTTTCTATACCCCTTCTTTTGTCTACACCTGTCAAAGGTGGGCACTCCATTGTAATTCAACTAACTTAGGTGCTTGAACTCGACACCATAATATTGATCTGCTACCACGATCCACAGCCTTTCTTGTGCCAGTGATGAGGTTCTGGCAGTCACCTGTTTTTAACTTTATCCAAACATCTGAGTTTCTGTCTAATGTGCAGAAATGCTAAACTAAAATCTGTTTATGAATAAAACCTATGGGCTCAAAAGAGGAAATTTCGTAGGGGAGTACTCGGGGCCAAGTCCTGGGCGCTCTAAACCTGAGCTACACCTGCTGCTTCACTTAGTTATTGGTTGTTTTTGTTTACAATTCTTTCAGAATACTGAAGCCTTCCAAATGTCAAAGATTGAACTGTTTTTAAGGAATACAAAATGAAAAAAAAAAAACATTAGAAATGATACAAAATTTCATTAAACAAAGTAATAATGTAATAATGATTATTGTATTGCATAATGTTACCTTCAGATTAGTTGTTTAGGTTACTAGAGAGAAACCTGCAATTTTTTTTTTTAATAAAGATGAAAAAGGGCCAGCGAGGTAGCTCAGCAGATTAAGCACCTGCTCAAGCAAGCACAGGCACAGGGATTTGATGGGGGGGCACAATATGTAGCGCCAGCTCTGCCCCAAAGTCTGCTGAGCTGGCCCCTGAGACTGGGCGTGATGGTACAATCCTGTAATCCCAGCACTAGGAAGGCTGAAAACAGGATGATCACTATGAATACCAAATACATTTTAAAAAGAGAAGAAAAAAAAGTTATAAGAAATATAAAACAAGAAGGAAAACATAAATAAATTTTAAAAATGTAAGCACTATCTGCTCCTTTCAATAGATGGGCAGAATTCAACAGTGCAATTACTTTTTAATGACGTAGTGAAGACTGTTCACCAGTCGGTCTCCCAGTTTGCTTCGTCCTGTGGTTATAAGGAGAGGACTGGACATCTCTCTCGTGGAAGCTGAGCAGGCCTACCCAGCCTTCTCAGCCTGAAGAAATGTGACTGTGTGACATTTCAGTCTTTCACTTTATTTTGCATCTCAGCAGTCACAGAAGACTGTGACACACAGAGGAGTGGCTGGCCTGAATCAAAGACTGTCTAGAACTGCCTGGATATCCATCCCCACCACCTGACAGTCCGTCTGAAAACCTCACAACTTTGATTCTTTTTGAACCACTGAAGTTGGCATAACTCAGCTCATCCTCCCTGAGACACAACCCACTTACTCCGTCTGAGAGTAAAATGAGCCTTCCCCTTCATTAAGCTCTTAATTGATCTTAGGAGTCCAAAAAATTAGGACAAGTTCTCTCTTCCAAGTTTACAAAGTGAGCACATTATTGCAATATCTAAAACACTCTGTTATCTATGGAAAGACATGGGTAGAAGCCCGCTCTGGGATGAGGTGAAGACAAAGTCCCATCACCAGTAAGGTAGAGGCCCAGGGCACGGGTAAGTCTCAACCACGACCATTGCCATGACTATGACCGTAACCATGATAAGTACTGGAATGTAAGGTGGAACCTCCAAGTCACTTAGCACTACAGATACTCTGCAAGGGCAAGCAAAATTGCTTTTGGATTTAAATTGATTTATTCCTTTATAATCTCAAAAATTGTTAAAATTACTATAGACTGTACTTTCATTTATTAAATCTAGCCATGTGGATCATATGTTCCTCCTAAAGACTGCATGGATTTGTGTAAGGGGCTAATGGGGAAGCTTTGGAAGTTTCTCGTTGGGTATCAGGAAAATGAACAATAACCAAAACTGATCATTCATTTTTGTTTCCTAAATAGAAGGATAAATCATTCCCATTCACTTATTGAACTGATTTAGACTAATTTCAAATCATAGAAATCCATAAAACCCACAATCTAAGCAAATAGTTTGAAAGTGTGTAACTTTGAACACATGTTTTTTATGATCCAAATGATCATCAAACAAGATAATTAGTGAGGTTCTTTTTTTTTAAATACTTTCAAAATACTCTTTTAGTACTCTTCTTGCCCTGGCCTTAACCAGAAATATACAGCATAAATGACAGAAATATTTAATGCTGGTTTGCTATTTTAAAACTAATAAATCCATTTGAAAAAAACATTGTCAAATATTGGGACACAGAAGAAACCTATGAAAATAAAACATCCTTTTTTCCTTAAACACTTTGAGCAGGAATGTAAAAACTTGCAGTGTTAAGAATTACATTTATGAAAAGAATAACCTTTGTCTTTTTTTAAATATACATAGTACAGGGTTTACAGGGTCACGCAACAGAGATCAGACTCAGTAATTCTCCTGTTTTCAGCCTCCCAATGGCTGCGATTACAGGCGTGCACCACCAGGCCCAGTCTCGATCACAGTCTCAATGTGCCCTGGGGGTGAGGCCAGCTCTGGGGATCAAACCCCCAGCCCCTGTGTCTGCCTAAGCAGGCGCTTTAATCCACTGAGCTAACTGGCCAACCAATGATCTTTGTCTTTAAGGAAAGAATTTTCCCCACAATGACAACTGTATATTAGCAGGGCACATTTGTGACAATTCATGCACCGACATGGGTGCACTGCTAGGAGCAGGAGCACACACTTAATTCAGATTTCCATAAATTTTTCCTACAAGTCCTTTTACTGTCTAGGACTCATCCACGACATCACCGTACTGCTGGTCACCCCAGCTGCGTGGGCTCCTCTGGTCTGTGGCAGGTCTCTGGGCTGCACTGTTGCTGAGCCTACAGCTTTTCAGAAGCACTGGTCAGAAACGATGCTCCCTGCATGAGTAGAATGAGGTTGTGAGCTTTTAGAGGAAGCCATGGAGCCGAATTACCACACCAAAGGTATCAAGTAGGTTTTTTGTAAAGAATCGTTTTTATAGATTGCTTCCTCATATTCTTGGGTACTAAATTATAATTGAATGACTGCACTTAATGAAGTAGGCTTCTAGTACTCACAGGGCACTGGTAGAAGACCCCGTATTATACACACAGTATTTTCACATAACCTGTACATAGCCTACTGTATCTCTAGGTATCTCTAGAGAGGCTATTATGCCTAGTACAGTGTAAATACTTTCTGAGAAACCATTATATGGTATTGTTTAAGGAATAGTGATAAGGAAAAATGTCTTTACCTGTTCAGAACAGATGCACTTCTGGTGTGTATTTTTGAATCTGGAAGTCCAGAACTTTCAGAAACAGAGCAGGAATATACAGACAATATTGATTTCAGAAATGAATAGTACCTGATATGAACTGCACCTTCACTCAGAATGATCAGATAACACTTTAAGGTGCAAACACCAAAATCCTGAAGCTTGGGAAAGAGTCTCATGAAAATAGTGAATATTACATTGGTCCTTTAATTAAATACTGCACAACTGCAGGCTAAAGTTATAGTTACAGCTGGGCTAAAAATCCAGGAAACAAACAATTATGTGAGATAAAGAGTTGCCAGTGGCTGAGGGACTGCCTGCAACCTGGTCTCCAGGGCCAAACCCAAGCCCTGAGTTCTTTAAGTGGCTCAGGGACTTAATTCTTTCCAACCACGCCAAGCTTAATCCAATCAAAGGTTTCCCCCGTGACCTAAGAGCTGGCACAGCTCCCTGACTCCTTGAAAACACAAGAGAATACAAGTCTCTTACTTGCTGAACCCTCTAAATGGAAAATTTCAGGAGATGGAGGAGGCAAATGCATTATTTTTTCATTATTGAATAATTCGTCAATTATGAAGAACAAAAAACATTACCCAGAAGCTGTCATTTTTGTAAATCAAGGATGGTGGCTTAGCAGGAATTTCACTTAGTTCTATCAAATATTCTCAATGGAATAGTGGTGATATAAGCTCAGACACATGTTCTGCAAATTCCCAGTATGACTCTTAAATGGAAACCTAGTCAAAGTATGTTCTACTTTTGGCCAAAAAAAAAAAAAAAATCAGGTGAGGATTTCTTTTCCCTCTTCCGATAAATCCCAAAGGCAAAAGCCTCAAGTAACTTGTGTACAGAATGTCAACAGAGCCATTGATACTGGTAAGGAGGCCAAACTCCATTCTTCCACCAAGCCGCTGTCCTGCCACTCCTAGCAGCCTCCAAAGGCACAGACGCACCTATAAACCTCCAAGCTATTCTCCCAAGACTCTGCAACTGTAATTCTTGGATATCAGCTGGAGTCAAATGATAAAGACACATTAACATGTAACCAAGACATTTGTCCAAAGGAAAACTAATTTAATCTACATTATTGTTTTCAGAAGACAGCCACAATTTAAACATCCAAGGGATACTACCATAAACTACACTTGTTAGGTCATAACGACTGCTCCTCCACAGGCTAGCCTTATATTTCAAAGAAAATTTAATTAAGAAAAACAAAATTAGCTGGGCGTGGTGGTGCATGCCTGTAATCCCAGCACTTGGGAGGCTGAGACAGGAGGATTCTTGCAAGTTCGAGACCAGCCTGAGCTACAAAGTGAGTTTGAGGCCAGCTTGAACTGCACAGTGAGACCCTGTCTCCAAAAAAAGACAAAAAAAAAAAAAAGAAAAGAAAAACAAAATTAAAATGATATACCATACTCTGTAATGATGCAGATACTAGTATTAATAACCCAAATATTTTATTTTTAATTAATGTTAACCCTGAGAGTTATACACATTTCATATACAAGATGACATAAAAGTAAATATGAAATTACTAAATTTTTATTTTGTGGGGGCTTTACCTGGGACTGAACCCAGGGCTTCCAGCCTGCTGCCCAGGTACTCTGCCACTGAACTACACTGCCTGTGTAGAATTCTATTCTTGACAACAAATATCAAGAACTAACATTGTACTGTGTTGCATTCAAAAAAAGAATGTTCAAAACAAATAACATTTATTCTTTATACAATCATTTCAGCATGTATCGTTCAAGGTCTTATCTCCAAGCCAGCGTTTAATCCTTTTGTTGCCATTTAAAATAATTGTCTTTCAGTTTGCAGTATCCCAAACCATAGAAAATATCTTCAGTTTAGATATAATTGTTATTACAAATTCATTTTAAGAAAATAAACCTGCTTTTCATAACTACATAAGTTAGTTCTTCCTAATCTTGCCATTCTTCATCTGTACTTTCGCTTAAGATAATGTTTTTTTTAGGGCTGGCCAGATAGCTCAGCAGACTAAAGTGCTAAAATACCTGCTTAGGCAAGTGCAGGAATTGGGGTTTGATCCCAGCATGCGTGCCAGCCCAGGCCCCGGGGCACGGTGAAAGGGTGAATGAGACCAGGCATGGTAGCACATGCCTATAATCCTAGCACTTAGGAGACTGAAAACAGGAGGATCAGTTCGAGTCTGACTTGTGTAGTGAGACCCTGCATATCATGTACTAAATACATTAAAAAAAAAATAGTATCTTTATAAAAGTCTCGAAATTCTCCTCTATACCAAGATTGCCCTGTGTTCACTTAAACAGGGTGGTGATTACTCCATGTAAAGATAGACTCATGGAGCCGGGTGTGGTGGCACATGCCTGTAATCCCAGCACTAGGGAGGCTGAGGCAGGAGGATTGTTGTGAGTTCGAGACCAGCCTGAGCTACAAAGTGAGCTTAAGGCAAGCCTGAACTGCACAGTGAGACCCTGTCTCAAAAAAGACAAAAAAAAAAAAAAAAAAAAAGATAGACTCATGATAGCTATATTTTCTGTTCTTAGTATTCCTTCACAGAACACTACCTGCAACACTTGAACTCCATTCACCATGAGATATCCCACCTTTGAGAAATGACATGCCACATTTGAGGATGCCAGCAAATACATGGCAGCCAACTTGACTGGCAAAAGCCTTCTACTGGCTCTGCACATAGAAACAGAGAGAACCCTTGCCAACTAATCACATTAATCTCTCATACACTATCATGGCTAGGTTATCTGCTCCACCTCTTCTTCTTGTTCCAACATATATCAATGAGATAACTTAATGGTGAACAGGTGTTAAAAACTGTCTTCCATAAGGTATCTTACTAAAAATGATGCATTCACCAATGTTCAAAAGCTATTGGTACTATATAGGTATATGATCCATTTTAGGGTCATCCTAACTACCAGAAAGACACATGAAAACATCTTTGTAGGCCAATGCATGACTTCTAGTGTGTAGATATGTTGTAATGGAGATAAGACATAGCAGGACATTAAGAAGGGACTAAAAATCAGCCAAAAGAGCCAAGGCCTACTAAACCAGGCAGATAAAAAAGGGAGATGATAAAACACTGTTTTGAATAACTATCTATATTTTATAAAGCAAAGCAAAGCTTTCAAAGTTAACTAACGAATAGTTTATAAGAGCTCAAAGAATGACCCATATCATCCACAGGAAATGTTAGTTCATTCAGAGAACAGTTCAAACTCTGCCGCAGAGATCAGACCTCCTTTACCTTGGGGATCGTGTTGGTACTGTCCTGGGGTCTCTGCTATGGACTACATATACCCATAATCCATATCATGAAGTTCTAACTATTGGCAGTATGATATTCACAGAAAGCACCTTTTGGGGTAGTCAGGGCTAGCTAAGATCATCACATAAGATGGACAAAGAGAGACCAAGGAAGGACTATGAGGGTAAAAGTAGAGGCAACTATTTGTGAGCCTGGAAGACAGCCCTTACCAGAATCCAACACTGCAGTTCGGTCTTGGGACTTTGTGCCCTCCAGAACTGTATGAATTAAATACTTGCTACTTAAGCTACACATTCAGTAGAGAGCTTGGTCTATTTTTTATCATTTATTTATGTACTTGTTTGTTGGTTTATTTATTTATTCATTTATCTGGTACAGGGTCTCACTACACAGCTTGAGCTCATAGTGATCTTGTCTCAGGCTCCCTGGTGCTGTGATTACAGATGTGCACCACCACACCTAGTTTTAGTAACTGGAACAGCATGCAGTACCAGGGATCAAACCCAAGTCCTTATGCTTGCCAGGCAGGTGCTTAGACTGCCCAGCTATCTTCCCAATCCTAACTGATCTAAACGAATCATGTTAGAGCGCAGAATTAAATGCCCTCCCCCTAGTACTCACATATGGAAGAGGACTGAGTCTTGAGGTCACTGGGATCCCCAGTGGATTCATCCAATGATGAGTAAAGTAGTCAAAAGCACCTCTAGGAGGTGGAGCCTGGATGAAGATGGGTAGCCAAAGACAAGACCTGAAGAATCGAGTTCTCCCAAACTCCTTTCTGTTCTGTTTCCTGGTTTCCCTGAGTTGAGACCTGTTACTCCACCAAGCCCTTCTGTACCTGCCTTAGATGCACCAAAACCGTGAACCAAAATAAATTTCTCCTCAGTTGTACATGCTGAGAGTCTTGTCTCAGGAACAAGACAAAGACAAATGCAAATACTTGACAGAGTGTTGATTTAGTGGAGCCTTTCAAAAACCAGGTTGCACTCATACAAAACAGATGTCATTGGACATGTTTTCCCTAAATCCTGTGATGTAGGAAAACAGCATGCTCTTGAGTCTGGAATCAGGCGGTATTTTTGCCAGTTAGCACAGAACTCTATGGTCTCAGGACCCTGAGAGGAGACGAGAGAGGTCTGCCGATACCATGCCCATTGTCTTCTTCTGGTGATTCCCTAATACCTCACCGGTTCTCCTGACCTTATAATAATCCCCATACATCTGTACATTCAAATACCTGGTATCTTGTATCATTTGTGCATTTCCTAACCCAATACACAGGAGCAGCTTCCGTACTTGATAAGAGGATGACATATTCTTCCACATTCTGATAGTCTCACTGCAAAATGCCAAATAGCACAAGCACCAAATACCCCACACCCAGTGTCTCCCGATCCCTCTTATTGGTTGTAAAAGAAGATCCCCATTTGCCAAAGGATTGGTGTTATCTACGTTCAAAGATCCATCAGCAAGTACTATATAGGTGACAGTGTCGCATTTATATGAAAACTACTCAATAGAGAAACCACAGGCAATGCTATGATAAAAAGAGCAACTATTTAGTATAAATAGGGGACAGGTATTTAAAAATAATATCTCCCTCTACAGCTACAGGAAAACTTGCATTAAATACTAAGAAGGAGAAAAAAAGGGAATGGCTAACAAATACAACTGTGCAAGGACAAAGGACACTCAGAGAAACAAAAAATAACTCCTGGTGACAGCATCCTTATTGGGCCAGTGCTGCAGATCTCACAGATTCACCAAATCTAACCCACCCACTCTCAATCAGCTTAGATGCCAAACAACTGCAAGGAACAGCATGCAATTTGCAGGCAAAAAAAAAATATCACCTAAGGGTATTCTGAGAATGGCAGAACACGACAAACCCTATTGGTCCAGATATCTGGAATGATGCTTTTAAAAACACCCATGGTGACTTTCAAGATAGAAAAATATGAAAAAGCACATGTGAAGACTAACACACTACGAAATAACATTGCTTATATTTCCTCCTACACTCACTCAACCAAAGACAGTACTTTCTCATCCCTGCCACCTGCACACCCACCTTTCCTGCCACGCTGTCAGTAGCTCTCAGCCTCATACACATGCAGCTTGTCAGGCCACGAGGAAGCCACATAAACTCATTATACTACGTGGGCATAAAGAATGT
This sequence comes from Ctenomys sociabilis, assembly GCA_004027165.1. Classification (NCBI taxonomy): domain Eukaryota; kingdom Metazoa; phylum Chordata; class Mammalia; order Rodentia; family Ctenomyidae; genus Ctenomys; species Ctenomys sociabilis. Next base: position 87,900 of record PVKA01002010.1, on the reverse strand, counting down.
TAAAAATGAAAAATTCTGAAGTCCCACTGGTAATCACCATATTTCAAGAGAACCAGCATACAGAGAAAGGGGAAAGAATTTCAGAGAAATTGGAAAACAAATAGGCCTGAAGAGCTTCAGATCTCGAGAAGGACAGACATTGCTACTCTTTGGGTAGAAGGATGAGCTGACCCAGGTCAAGGCAGGGAGATCATTAGTGCTCAAAGGGTTGGCTTGCTTACACTCCACAATGTGCTGATTTCTCAAAATTCAGTATTCTGTGTACTGAATGAATAGATAACTCCATGTATCCTCAATCAGCCCATGCTGTGAAGAATTCCGTTACTATACTAGCTTAAACTAGCTGCTCCTTCCTATGTCTGAAATTCCTTCAGGTTTTATCAAGTAGAATGGTGCACACACAGCACCCAGAACACAGCTCAGTACTGCCCAGTGCTCAGTGTTCAGTCTCGTGCATCCACAGGAAAAAAATTTCAGGGGCAGACAGGATGGGACCTGAGTGTGGATTTCCCAAGACACTCCTTGTTCTGTCCCCATGCTTCTTTCTTCGATCCACATGAAAGCTACATACAAGGACAAGCTCTTTCTTTCTCCTCAGCAGCACTGACAAGGAGGATGTGTCTATACCATTTTTCATATAACCCTGAGTGCAAAAAGAAGACTTAAGATTTACAGGGAGAAAGGTCCATATCTTTAATTGCTGTACAAAGCAAACAGAACCTTGATGAACATCTCTCAAACACTTAAAGTCCCGTGGGGGAATTTTAACTTCCCTTCTCTATTTCTTTTAAAAGTTTGGGGAATATGAAACAAATTAAGTTTTGTAATTCACATATGATTTCCTCCTAGTGACAAGCTACAGTTGGAGTGATAAGAATTCTCTGCAATTCTGCTCAAGTATTTAAGGAAATTTGCTCCAAAAAGTGGAAGCCAACCATGGTTCACACTTCTAAAACTGTTCTGATAAAGCCTCCTAGGTGCCAGACTAGGCAGCCCACCAGAAGAGAAAATAACGTTCTGCAGACAGCTCTGCCGACTCCATTCTTGGGGGACAAAAGAGCTTCGTGCTACCCCTTCCTTACACAGCAAACATATGTGCAAGAAAAAATACATACAGGGACATTTCTTGAGCCAATTTGGTATAAGTCACAATCTTTGAAGTGGATAAAGAATAACGAATGACTTCCAGTGGGTGCAGGGGAATCCTACCCATAGGGAATGCCCACTGGTGTGGAATGCAGTGGTATCTGTACAACCATTTGCAAGGCGGGCATTTTAAAGTTATGCCAGCCATGGATGCTGGGATCTAGTTTAGAAGCAATAAAATCATCTGACTCTTACTGATTAAAAAAAAAAATCTAGCCGGGCGTGGTGGCGCATGCCTGTAATCCCAGCACTAGGGAGGCTGAGGCAGGAGGATTGTTGTGAGTTCGAGACCAGCCTGAGCTACAAAGTGAGCTTAAGGCCAGCCTGAACTGCATAGTGAGACCCTGTCTCAAAAAGACCAAAAAAAAAAAATCTATGTTTGAAATACATAAAAGACCCAATGAACATATTTTATACTTCACTTTGCTGTTATTGTTCTCTGCAAAGTATTTCACTTGAATTAAAATACTACACACATAAAATACCTGTCATCTTGGTCTTCTAAATATGTACTGTTTCTAATGCCATATCAATTATTACTAACTCTCTTTGAAGTAATTTTTCAGAAAAAGAGACAAGAACAAAAATTTAAGATTTCTTGAAAGTATGCAGGAATATTCAATCACATATCCAATCTTGTATAACTATATCTGTTAATTTGAGCAATGGATTTGACAATAAAAATAAATAAAATCAGCTAATCTTGTTTTGCAAGTCTGTAACATTTGTATGTCACCCTACTTCTGTTTGTTTTTGTTTTTTCTCTTCAAAGTAAAAGAAAATCATAATCAAAAATAAGATATACATTAAAACACTTAGAATTCTGTTTTTCTTTATTTTTTCTTTCATTTTCTTGTCTTTTAAAGAGTAAAAACAAAAACAAAAACAAAAATGGAAACAGAGTAACATACAATATATATGATACAGGGCTGAGGAGATGTTCAGTAGACTAAGTGCTTGCGTGGCAAGTGCAAGGGCCTGAGTTCAATCTCCGGTTCCACAAAAAAAAAAAAAAAAAAAAAAAAAAAAAAAAAAAAAAAAAAAAAAAAAAA
>PVKA01002010.1:15377-85602 GCA_004027165.1 Ctenomys sociabilis | reverse complement strand
GACAATAATAATAGTAATAACACTTTAGATTTTTATCTGAATGAACCGGTGACAAAATAATCACAGGCACAGGCCACAAGAGAAAGTAAATGCCAACCATGGATTTCAGATCTTAGAATCCTCATCCAATGTTCCCTCCAGAGGGGCCAGCGACCAGGACCAAGAGGAACCCAAGGCAGAGGGCAAACAACAGCTCATGAATTATTTTGTATAATAAGCACAAACACATGCACACACACCACAAAGTGATCAGATGATTCATTACGTGCCAGTTAATACCCCAGGATTTGAAAGCAAGTGATAAAACAAGACCTTGCCAATGGAGACAGAGTATGAAAAATCTTGCACTTATTTGCATAAGATCAGAGTCCTAAATGACCCTGTCCAATGAGAAGGATTTGAGGAGTGGGGTGCTACTGGTGAATACACACAAGGTAAGTGTCCCCCACACAGAAAGCCGTCATCAGGGAGCACAGACTGTCACTGACACACAGCTTTCACACACAGGCCCCAAGTTTGTACAGAAGTCAAATTACTTTTTACATGTGAAAAGCAAAAATTAACACTGCAGCAAATGTATTTCATGCTAGAAATAGCTAGTCCACCTTGGTTTCATCACTGAGATGCCAGGTGCTTTGCTAATAATGTTTCATTTCCATCAGAGCCTAAATACTCAAGAATAGTTCCCAGTACCAACTCAGTCATAATCCATCCACTTGCTAAAGACATTGTAAATCTGGGGCATTAGTTCATTAAGTTACAGTATATTCTTCTTAAAATTTGTTTTTTATGTATTTGGTATTGGGTCTTACTATGCAGCTCAGACCTCTAGTGATCCTCCTGTTTTCAGCCTCCCCAGTGCTGGTATTACAGGCGTGCCCCACCACGCCCAGTCTCAGTGGCTGGTCAGTGGACCCAGGGATGGGACTGACACAGGATGTGGTGCCAGGGATCGAAGCCCAGTCCCTGCACTTGCCTAAGCAGGTGGTTTAGTCCACTGAACTACTTCACCAGCCCTAGAGTAAGCTACCCTTTCCACTAATTAATCCATTACCTTATCTACTATGGAGACAAACAAAAATCAGTGGCCAATAGAATGTTTTCTTGAACAACAACCCCTTCAGGAAAAGATAAATTAACTGACAAGCTCTAATACAATACCACCAAAAGAAAAATTAATAAAAGCAGGCACAAACTATTAAAGACATGACAAAGAATGAAGTAATTGCTATAGACAAATACAATTCAACTGACAGAACTAGCTCAAGTACAAAACATACGTAAGATAGGAAAAGACATCTCACAGAAGATTTAAGAATACAACTAACCAGAGAGACATTAACCTTAGCAATACTCAAATAGAAGTAAAAATTAAATTACAAGAAAACATCATTTTCCCTATGTAACTAGAAGGGTTATTTTTTCTTTTTTAATTGCAATACTCATGGTGTCAAAATCATGGGAAAACTGTCGAATTCATGCCTTGCTGAGTGAACATAAACAGGCCTTCTCTGGAGACACTGAGAGTGATCAGTGGTCCTAAAGGCAACTAGTCTCAGGGAGCCACACAAAGCCAGTGAGAAGGATGGAGCCCACAGGACCACAGTCTCAGCATCACACGCACTGTCTGAGAACCAAAATGCCATGAATCCATAAAAATGAGTCATTTAAGTACATGATATGACATAAAGGCATGGGAAACAGATGCTAAAAATTAGTACTGAAAAAAGGAGAAGCCGCCCTGTACATTAAGTGACAAAGCAGAGTGTGTGCCCTCTTATTTGATACTTAAAAATGCCCAGGGATTACCATTTCTGCTAAAGCTAGGGCCATTTTTGAGACCTGACGACAGCCATAAACTTTAACTTTTCATTTCTATGTTTTCAAAAATTTAATGAGCATGCGTGATTTTTAAAACAAAAATAAGGAAATGAAACAGAGGTCTAAGGAGATAGCTCAGTGGTCTAAGCACCTTCCTGGTAAATGCAAGGATCTGGGTTCAATGGCCGGTATCACATGCCATGCTGGCCTCGGAACCCCGCACACTGTGCTGGCCACTAAAACCAGGCCTGGTGATGCACGCCTGCAATCCCAACGCTGGGAAGGCTGAGACAGGAAGGTGGATCATTACAAGTCCAAGCTTCACAGAAAGACCCTATACCAAACAAATAAATAAATAATTCAATTTTTAAAAAATAATAAATAAATGAAACATTATTTAAGAAAGAGAAAATCACTAATGGGCTACTGAGGTCTCAGAAAGAAATTCTCTTCAGAAACCCACTCAAGACAACTCAAATTGTAAACAGAAAAATAATAATTATAAATATGTATATATATAAAATATATATCCCATAAAAAATGAATCTTAACTTGAAGTCACACATTCAGCTACATAATGAGACTTACCCCATGATATTTTTTTCAAAAATGAAAAGGCATGATTTTTTTCTAAGTAATAGTGTAATCTATATTACACAATATGTCTAGTGGAAGATGCTATTTATAGAATAAAGCACTTGAAATCCTAATATACACATCATGTTGTGCAGGTTTGTGGGTGGATATATGTGCTGGGTATCGTATTATGCACAGTCTGGGGCCTTAATTTGCTTTTAGCCTGAGTATCATGAATATTTCAAATAAAAATCACTGTTACTTGAAATATAACTCATATATAGATTTCTTCCAGGAATTGTGGCTTTATAGATCAGTGTACCTGCTCTGTACCTCATGCCATTACATAACCAAATCAAGCAGCACCGCCAGCCACCTCTACACATTACCAGGCCAGGAAACACACAGTGCCACAATGGCATCCACAACCTGAATGAAGGCAACATTCCTGATGACTCTTGCACTTTCTACATCGGACTTTCTGAATAATTCCATTTCCTTCTTACCCACTTCAGCATGACTATAAGAACCATGTTCTGTACCAGTGAAGACTACATTAAAAACAAGAGTCAGTGTGCTTTACTGACAAATAAATCCCTTCCTACAGGTTAATTCTATGTATCTGAAGGCAATGAATGCCATCTTAAGCTGATATTTGAAAGTCCAAATAAAATACTGACAGAGAAGAATAACACTTGTTTTGTAATTGGGAGTGTGTAGGTTGAGCAGTGACACCCAGAGTTAGTAGAACACAGCACCTATCTGGAAATCCAAGTTCGTCTACTGTGTCTATGATTGGCCCTATGAATGCTGAGACATTAAACACCAGCTAAAGTCTAATGAGCTATACTAAGGCAGAATGTGCCACAGATAATAGCCAGCCTGGATCATCATTTTTATGTGGCTTGGGAAGTCAGATTTGACACTGTCCTTTATAAGCTATATTCTCGCCACTTACACTGCCATCCAATTATTGGCAGTTAGAAACTAAGACAAAGAGTAGGGAAGAAACACTAAGGGTGAGTTATTTTAAAGTTAGTTTGAAAATAAATCAGTTGAATTTCATGGATCACCCTCACTATAAATCAGCCAGGGCATTATACACTCCCCTGATAATTCCTGTTACAGTGTCAAAATACCATGAAATATTTAAAGAGCTCAACTACTAAGTGAGGTACTGTGAAAGCTACTCTATCCAGAATTCTATCAACTAGAATTCTTTATAAACCATGTCAATGGGGAACACTTCTCCCTTACTTCTGATACTTCCTTCCAGGTAAAAGAAACTTAATTAGTGAAACACTTCTGGCCTCTCTCCAACCCTCTACTTTCTCTGCCTCTACAGATTAACAGAGTAGCCTCCCTTGCTTCTCCCTTCTTTCTCTGATGTCCTCTGTGCCTGCACAGACCAAGGCAAGACCCTACCACCTCAGAAACTGAGCTGTCCCTGAGGTAGGGACAGAGGAATGGGGGGGAAGCAGAGCCAAGGACCTGGGATGCCATTCAGTTTCCACAAAAAGCAAGCATTTAATCAATGCTGAGCATCCTTTTATCTTTTCTCCTTTTAATTTTCCAATTTGCTCAGAACCTGGGGGAGAGGCAGCCTTTGATTTTCACTTGGACCTTTAAAGATATTAACAGTCCATATTTGCATATTTTATAATTTGTAAGCAAATATATACATTTCTGAGATTTACATTTTGCCATCAATAAGTGAGAAAAGACACAATAGACACTACAAGATTATTGGCAGTTCCTAAGCCAAAAGAACTAACTATATGCAACATATACAAAGTATAGTTAACTAAATTTTTTCATCTAGGGCCTTGTGCAAACTAGGCAGGCACTGTAGTACTGAGCTACATCCTCATCTCTGTACCTCTTAAATAAAATTTCTAATGGCAGCAGTGATAATTACATCTATTAAACAGAAAAAAAGTGAACAAGACCATTCCAGCCCTTACTATGTAGGATAAATGCATGTATTAATTTCAATGATAGAATTCTCTGTTCACCATCACCTAATGCTATAAACTAACCATTCCTTTTAATAAGTGGCACATCTATATCATCAAAAACAGAAATCTTTGACCTTTGCATTTAACCAAAGGTAATTGGCTCACCTGGGTGCTCTGATCCAAATAACAGAAAATACATTTTATAATTCTGTATGTTTTTACTATGGTAATATAATTGCCAGTTCCCACAACAGAACATCAACTGTAATATAAATAACCAGATTGATTATCAAAATGTTTTTCTGACTGCAGGTAAAGTGGCCTTAATACACAGGTCATATCCTGTGATGAACTGTAGGACACATCAAGCTGTTACTTCCAGAGCCAGGGAGATAGCACAGCAGTCTAAGCACCTGCCTGGAGAGTGCAAGGACCGGGGTTCAGTCCTCGGTACCGCATACCACACTAGCCTGGGAAACCCCAGGAGTTCTGTGCTTACCACGGAAACCAGGCGTGGTGGCACACACCTGCAATGCCAGCACTGGGAGACTGAGACAGGAGGATCATTAGGGGTCCAAGCTGCATAGCAAGACCCTATACCAAATAAATAAAAATAAATCAAAGAATTTTTTTTGAAAAGCAATATTAGGACAGGCCAAATAGCTCAGTGGATTAAAGCACCCTGCAAGCAGGTACAGGGGTCAGGGTTTAATACCCCGGGCCTGCCATGCCGGCCCCACTCCCAGGGTGCACTGAGATGGCAATTGAAACTGGGAGTGGTGGTGCACACCTGTAATCCCAGCACTTGGGCTAATCTCTACAAGTCCAATCTAGTAGTAAGACCCTGAACACTCTGTAGACCCTTCCCAAAAATACAAAAAAAAAGCAACACTGCAACACAACAGGAAGGCAATACGTCTTAACATCCTTTCTTAGGGAGGGTAGAAAACTAGTTTAAAAATTTATAAATTTCAAAACATTTATGTATGCATGTCTTCTATCTTCAAGACAACATTTACATTTTGAGACATTCCATCTTCCAGGACCCATCTGAAACCTGAAGAATCTGAGTTAACATTTGAAAACTGCACGTGTTTACGGTTACACAGCTAAGAACAGGCAGAGTCGAGACACAGTGAAAGTCACTTTTCTCTCTGCATCTCCATATGCTCAGGAAGCAGTGGGCAAAACAGTATCACATTATTGAAAGTTATCTTCTCAATCAGCATCACTTAAAATCAGAGCTACGGTTGAGGACAAAAAGTTGGGTTGTGCCTTTCAATGAATGTGTATTTACATTTATATCAAAATCATAATATGTTAGAATATGCAATGCATAGGAACAAAATATAAAATTATTGTTTTGCAAATATCTACCAGAGAACACAGGTAAATGTCCAAGATATAAATCCTCTAGAAAGCACCATGGAATTCATTCATTATTTCTGGTTTGTCAAAAATTAATTGATCTAGAAATGATAAAATTTCAACATCCTAATATCACTAAGATATTTCCTACAAATAAATTAACCACCGTACAGAGCTTGAAATTACATTTAACTGCTTTGCAATCAAACAATAAACAACTGGAGGCATCATCAATACACATTTTGGATGAGAATCTTAACATTTAATAAACTGAAATCACAGGATGATAGAATAGTTCAGTGTTTCCTGTGTTGGAGGTACTGTTTGTGCATATAATTGGATTCATTAAACCCAACCAGGCAGTTTATTAATCAGTAGGCTGTATTGGCAGACACTGTGCTAGAAACTATTTATCTATGACATGTTTAATACTTTATAGTAATGTAAAAAGCTGTTGCTTTGGCATATAATGAGATAAACTGGAAGCTACCAACAAGTATCATGAACTTGAACTGTTGCATTCAATTTTTTTTTATATACAACAATGTACCACAGCCCACAGCCAGCAAGTGTCATAGCCCTGAGAACACCTGCTATAGCTCATCTAAAATGTCTCCTATATTGAGAGGCAGAGTTGATGAAAGGTGTTAGATCCTGGAGGCAGCAGCTAGACTCTGCAGTGGATTGATCTGTTGATGGGTTCCTAGCTAGAATTTCAGTTACAAGGCAAGATCTGGTCAGAGGTCGCCGGAGAGGCGACCTTGTGTGTGCATTCTTCAACGCAGGTCTTGCCTCCTCTCTGCTTGCCTCTATTAGGCCCTTCCGCCTTACCACTGCTGCCTTGGAGCCACCTGACCATGGACTGAATCTGCAGAAATCGTGAGCCAAAGAGACATTTGAGTCGCCAGCTATTTTTTCCCAGTGATCAGAAAGTTAAGTGAACACCTTTGGAATAGGAATAAACAAAACCAACAAGGGGGCCAACTGAAGGATTTACATTTGCACAAGTGCATTGTAAATGTGGTTCAAGATAAAACTAGGTAATATATTATCCATTGCTAACTGGCTGCTTTTGTTTTGAAATTTTATAGCATGTACAGGTGAGTGTTGCCCTTTTTCTGTCTTTCTTTCTGACTTTTGTTCTTACTTTTGTTTTTACACTTCAAAGTAAAATTAGAAAAAAACAGTAAAAGATACATATGCTGCTCACTTGTACACCAGCCAGTGAGGCTCCCTGGGCCACATCCTCACCCAAGAAACAAATTTAAAATGATCTGCAGCCCAAACAAGTACTCACAGCACTGTGAGCACTCATTTCTGCACATGTGAGAGCTTTTTAAAATGGAAACTTGGCTGGGAGAAGGGTATTAGCATCATCAAATCATTTTTCAAGAAGTCAAAATAAATTTTACAAACATAAAGAACCGGAAAAGAGTATCTCTATCTTCTGTAGATAGACATGGAAGAGGCACGGTGGAAAAGTCCAAAACATAACAGCTTCTACTTTCATTCAATTGGTCTGTTACAATGAAATATATTGATCTGGAGAAAGTATGCCTGACCTTATCAACAAATTAGAATAAATTTTTCCAAAGGCGGTTCTAGCGCTGTCTTACATTAGGACAACTTAATGAAATTACTCCTCAAAACTCTTGAACAATTTCACATCAATACCCACCATGTAAAAGAAAACTTAGGTAAGCTGTAACAGAAAATAGTAGTCAACACTTTCAAGAAAGGCACCATGTACTTAATTATGTGCCAAAACTAATATTACATTTGAGAATAATGTAAGTTCATTTTAAATTTCAGAGGACATTATGAAAGTGATATTAACCCTAGAAAGTATTTAGCGAAGCTATCAAATGCACTTTCCAACTAAGAATATTTGAATTCAGTTTTTTTCTTCCCAGTGAACCGCTTCACTGGGAGCAAAAATTGGCTTCTACTCTATTGTGAAAGATACAAAGAGGATGGATATACTATAATTTAATAGTGCCCAACTTTTATTACAAGCAATGAAAATATTAGTGGCATCTGTAATAACTTTTATACAACTACACGAACACACACCAAGTTAAAAAACTCTGTTCCACAAAATTACGCCCATTATATTAAAGCAATGACCTCATGTGCTTACCATAACTGCCAATCAGGCACTACCACTAACAGCCCACAGAGCAGCATAATACCGTACACGCAATCCATGTACTTTTTCTCTGCTGTTGTTTGTACCTCCGATGCACACAGAGGCACAAAGCAATATCAACTAGTGCTTTAAGAATCATATTTAAAACAGAAAGAGTAGAATCAGAAGGGGAAAAGGATTGACAAACACATGTCCACTTCGTCTTTAATGCTTCTTCTTGAAAGACATTTTATATGAACACAATGTGAAGCTCAAAACAGTGTGTCCAGTGAGAATGCAAAAGTTCTTTCAATGAGAATAAGGTGAAGCTGAAGCAATATTGATAAAACAAATCACGATGTTCAGTTAACCAGAGCCCTGCAGACCCTTCAGTCTTTCTGCAACAGTGGTTCCTTATTAGTTTAATTATAGGCCTCCCAAATTTCAACAGCTAACTCGGAACATAATCGTCTTCATTCAAGCCCTGAGACCTCCTAACCTCCAGACCACTTAGCATTTTTCCCAGCAACATTAACAATGAATTCTGTATGTGGCCGATACATATTAAGGAAAGAGCTTTGGGGCGGTCTAAAGCATCTCCTGCCTACTCTTCATGGATTAACCACCCCCCACCCAAACATGCACATAGCAAACACTTCTCTGTGGGATTTTGGAACTAGTCTGGCTCTGAGGCCTTTCAGTTTAGGTAGGTGAAAGCCCACCCGCAGAGGTCTACTGAATTCCCACCAGCAGAAGAATGCAGGACGCAACTTACTGCTTTTAGGGAGGCTGTTTTAAGACCTTCCTATTTTTCATGGAAGTCATTGCAGAAAAATCCAAACACTTAGTTTCTAAAAGTGCAAGTCTGATATCAGGATGATAACGGATCTCTTTTGTAAGCTAACACACTTGCAGGAGGACATTAGGTATCCAGGTTCGTAACACCTTTTCAGAGCGAGAGCAAATCAGATGACTTTAGCTGAGGAACACACAACACCTTGCAACTACAACCTGCCGTTTATTTTCTAACCTCCCACTCCCTTCGTTATCCCCTGTACACACGGTAAAACACAACTTTGGGCTTTTTCAAGTAGCTGCTCTTTTGTGAGAGCCACACATCTGCACACCCCAAATCGCTATGTCTGTTTTCTCTACCTCCCAGACCACGGAGGCTGCACCACCTCTTCACTGACTTAATTCTGAGCTTAGTGTCTCAAACCTGCTGAGTAGCAATCGATAAAAACGCATTACACTTCCAGAAGAGGAAGGTCGGCGCGAAAGAAAAGCAGCTTTGCTTTCAGCCATTAATTACGAACCACCCAAATATCGCATCGCGTTCCTCCCGTGCACACGCACCGCTTTCCAAACCTGGTTTCAGGGGGCGCTTCCCAGAGCCTCACTATCTATTGTCAGGACGCAGAAGCCCCACAAAATTGTGAATCGAGCTGAAAACGCGCCCTCGGAAACTGCTAAATATAGCCCAAAGGGTCTCCGGGTCTGGCAAGCAGCAGGAGACTGAAGAGTCGGCCCTGAACCTGTACGCCTAAGTCTTTCCATTCTGTTCTAGCCAAACATTGTAATGACATTGAACATAAGGGCAAAAGACCGGAGGGAAGTCCTCCCCACCCCCACCCCGTCTTCTCCCGTATATTAGGGACGTCATGAATGCAACGGGTATGTTTTCGAGGTGGCGGGGAGCGGTACCGCCGGTGTTGTCCTATATACGCCTCCTCCGGGAGAGCTGGGTGACAGGGAGGGGAGCGCGCCGAGAAGCCACTTGGTAACCGCTTCAGGGAAGCCACTAACCCTAGATCCCCTTCCGGGCTCAGCCTTCTTCCGGAGGGGGGACCCCAGCTCGGCCAGGCAGAAGCGTGCAGGGAGCACCAGCCCCCACCCGGCGGCGCGAGCAGGAGGAGGGGAAGGAGAACGAGGAGGAGGGGGAGGACGGCGCCGAGCCGAGCCGAGGATGCGCCGGCCCGGCCCGGCCAAGCGACTCACCGAGAGGCGCGGCGCCCGACTGCTTCCTGGCGAACATGCACCGGCCGCGGGGGAAGCTGCTCAGGCTGGGGAAAGGCGAGCGCGCAGCCGCCCGGCTTCAGGGCAAGGTCCTGACCTTGCCCGACCGCAGCATCTTCCGCTTTTGTTGTCAGAGCGCGGCCGCCGGACCGGGGATGCTGACGGGGAGCGGGCGAGCGCGGCGGGCGAGAGGCGGCTCCCAACGCGAGTGCGCAGCGCCCGGCCGGCCGCCCTGCACGGCGCGACGAGCGCAGCGCCCCCTGCCCGGCTCCGCGGGCTCGGCGGGCTCGGCGGGCTCCTTCGGGCTCCTCCGGGCACCTCTGGGCTCCGGGCGCCCCGCCGCCGGCAGGGCTAGGACTGCAGCCGTCGCGGGCGCGAGCCTGGGGCCGCCCCGGCGCCCGGCGCCGAGCGCTCCAGAGCCGCGCTCCGCGCCACCTGTGTCTCCGCCCGCCGCCGCCGAGGGCGAGGCTCCTCCCGCGGCGCGGCAGCCCCAGCCCAAGCCTCCCCCTACGCCTAGGCGGCCGGCTCCGGCGCCCGGCTACTGAGGAAGCGTCCGCGCCGCCACCGAAACCTGCCCTGGGTACCGAGCATGCCCAGTGCCGCCGCCACAGCGCCGCGCCCCGCCGCGCGTACTCCACTTCTCCTGGTTTTCGTAGCAACAGCAGAAGGAGGAGGAGGCCGCAGGCTGGGAGAGGGCCCAGCATCCTCGAGAACGCACACCCGGGACCTGAGAGGGGAGGATGTGCGGGAGCCAGGAGAAAGCTGGAGAGGACCAGCAGGGAGAGGATGGAACCAGGGTTACAGAGTCTCGAAGAGTGGGTTCTTGGGTTCACTGCCCGCTGGGAATTCCGGGGGTTAGGACTGTGCTGAGGGGCAGGGGTGCAGAGGTTTCTGGGTCAGCTTGGGAGTGCGGGGTAGAGGCAGGTGGGCAGTGGGCACTGGTGAGTTCATTCGATGCTCCTGCAGATGCTGTGGCTCTAGAGAAAGGGCCTACCCTGTCCAGTTCTTCTCCACCTCGCTACCCTATCCTACCAGCCCCTATGGCAACCCGAGTACGCAGAGAGTCCTCCTCCTTAGGCCCACGCATTCTGGTTTGAATCCGCCAATTATGAAAACTTCCTCCAACTAAGACCCTTGTCCAGTTTGGAATAGAATAGACGTGTCCTCACCCTCCTGTGCTGCGGCTTTCTTAGACGACTTTTCCTCACCTCCACTTCCCTCTCATCCTCCTGTCACCCCTTTGCTGAGCTGAAATGGAAATCGTTCCTTCGCCCAGAGCCCTCCTGTGCATCCTGCACAGCTTTCTCCACTTTTCTGGTGGGTTTTCCCTAACACTGTTAGTTAAATTGCTTATTTACCTCTTCCATACTTCATGCTTCCTGTGAAATCTGGCAAGTCACTCTATCAAGACCTTGTTTGGAAATTCCAGCCATGGGCCAAGGAGATTTTCTGAGCCTCCTGGAGTGGCCCTCCTCTTTCAGGAGTCCTGCGGGGCTGTTTACAGGTCTTGGCCCTGCACAGCACAACCTGCCCAGAGTGAAGATAAATGCTTCCCTAATTATGCCACAGCTCAGCTCCTTCGTAGCCCCGAGATCCCAGGCCCTGTGAAGCTGTGATCTTCAACACTGCCTCCCTCCCCAGAGCTGCTTTCTAAGACATAGATAAGCGTGACAGGATACAGGAAATTGTAATAAGCGGGATTTGGGGTTTATAAACCTCACTAACAATGTGCTGCTATTTTGTGTTGGATGAGATTATCCAACAAAGTGAAGTGACTTGAATATTTAATCAGGGTTGTTCTCTATTATAGTTTGGAGTAAGTTAAAAGTTACATTGAAAGAAGAGTTAAAAAAAAGAAGTTCAGATGGGTTAAACAGGCCAACATGAATAAACAGAACAGCAGGTTAAGCCAGGACTATTCACAACTGAGGGTGTGCACTTTCCTGCCTAGAACCTCAGCGCTGGCCACTGTCTCCTTGCAAAAGCAGTGCTCCAGTGTGGCTCTGAGTCTTCATGCTGGTTTGATATTAAAATCTCCTGACTAAACGTGGAACTATAATATTTGTTTGCTTTTTTTCCCTTGAGCAGCCCCCTTTTTTACCTTTAGAAACACAGGTCCGTTACTTGAATAATGGGTGCAAGATACATGATTATCATCATACCCTGTCATGCCTGCTAAGCCCTATTAGATCATATAGATAAATCTAGGCCATCAGTTCATTATTATTTATTTGTTTTTCATTTTGCCTCTTTTCACACAAGAGGTCTGTGGAGACTATGGAGGTAAATCAGTTACTTTTAGGATTAGAACTGAGGTGGGTATGTATAGGTACTATCCATGCAAGTTAAATGTATCATCTTTGCCCCTGTAGACCCAAGATTTTAAAAAAAGTATGTTTCTAAAGCTTTTTAGGGGTTACACTGAGATGATCAATAGTTAAAAAAACCCTATTCACTATTTGTGCCCTTTGTTGTGACCCAGGATCCCCTTGCAGACTTCCTTGGGGTGGGCCCAGGAACGTGGAAAAGACAAAGCCCTGAGGCCCCTGGGACTCTGCTCCCATTTGCCTGCTGCCCCATTGCATTGCAACATTTATGATGTCTTTTCTTCTAGGATAATTTGTAATGTGAGACGTTATTAAATTCACAATTACATAAGATTGAGAAATAAAAAATAAAGGCGACGCGTACTGCGCCTCTGCTCCTGCAGTGACTCACTGCTGCCATCTTTTGCCGCCTGTTGCGGAGGCTCCTGTTAAGGAGGAGAATTCTGAAGTCCTCCCTCCGTTCTGAGAGCCCTAGATCAGGACTTTATTTTCCCGTTAGAACAACACTAAATGAAAATTGCGCTTTTACTCTTAAGCCTTTGCTAAACTTAGGTGATAAAGGATTCACATCTAAAAACAAAGCAAAGCAGTATCATTTGATTCTTCAAATCAAATGTGAAGTAAAATTAATTTTAAGGATTATAATCTAAAAATTCAAAATATTTTTGTAAGTTGATCACATTCTGTAGTTCAGAGCCCGTCAGTTTTAAGAGAATGGCACCCTTGTGGTAGTCAGAGCTATTTAAATATGGCAATGTCTCTCGCTATGGAGATTAAAATATACAGTAGCATTTTGTGATTTTTAAAGTATATTATTCATCACTAAACAGAAAACTTTAAAATTGGAAAATAAAACATTTTTTTTATCCTCTTTAGAGTAATGATATTCTTTTAAGATTCCCATTTTATGCCGGCACCACGTGTTCCGCCGACCCCTCGAGACTTGGTGTGATAATGCTCACTTGCAATGCTCCCAGCGCTGGGGAGGCTGAAACAGGAGGATCACTAGGAACTCAAGCTGCATAGTGACATCCTGTACCAAATGCATAAGAAAACAAATCTCAGTTTATTTTAAATCACATTGTCTGACCCTAGCATGCAGTGGTGTCATGTCATCATGTACATGTGTAGGCAGGAAACAATAAAGACACTGGGATATGATCATTGAAGTTGGGGTGTTTGCCAGCCAGGTGTGGTAGCAGGGGTATAACCACGGCATTCTGGGAGCCAGAGGAAGCTTTGAGGAGGCTGAGGCAGGAAGAGCGAAAGTGTGTGCCCCACCTGTGTGCAACTAGGACTTAAGGATACCCTGTCTCAAAAGAAAGATTTAAAGCAATTTTTAAAAAATAAAAAAGGACATATAAAGCACAATGTTAAGGTGCTGGGTTTAACTCCCAGTCCTGAAGAGAAAAAAAAAAAAACATTGTGACTGGCTAAAATGTGACTCTCAAAGGAATGGAGAGAGAAAGTCTTTCCAAGGTTCACCCCAAATGTCCAGATGACCTAGGACAGGCGTGCCTGAGCACGGGCCTGAGAACTTTCTGGTCACATTCACTGATCACCAGTGCTCTGTGGTCACAATCCACGAACGATGCACATTTGAGACAACTCGAGGCCTGAAATACTTGGCTGACCCCTTCCTGATTTGCAAAGGTCTCATTAGTCAGCCCTGGTGGCTCAGTGTTTGCTGGCAAGCACTTAAGCCTTCATCACTCCACTGTATAAATTAACAAGTATTTTTGCATCCTTCTCCTGCATATTGAATTTAACACACATGGTGAAAACTACTGAAAGTTTGAAGTTCTGTAGACATTAACTAAAGTTGTACATGTGATTAAGAGCTATTAGTGGACACCTCACTAAGAGGATACTCCCATATCCATCCACTTTTATAGCATCATTTATGTTAATAGTACCCAGAGGCAAGTACTTAATTATTGGATAGCTCTTCCAGCATAGCTATATCCAATCTCTCATACAAACACATTTGACTTTACATAACTTTCCTTTTCTTCTCAATATGCATGTTAGGTTATTATGTCAATATTTAAAATCTGTTATATCTGTGAATTTCTTTTCAAGGCAGCAGTGTGAGCAATATACCATATTTGTTATGAAACTGTTCATCAAGTCAAAACAGGTTCGAGAACAGCACATCTCATATTACCATACTATATATTATAGCTGTAGGAGAAAGAACTGGATTTGTTAGGCTGTAGAGACAGCTAAGCAGTCCAAGAGTCTGCCTAGCAAGCATTGGGACCTGGGTTCAATTCCTGGTACTGTTGCAGGCAGCTGAGTTAGCTAGAAATATTATGGACAGACAGGGCCAGGCTGTAGAAGAAGATAACACGGAAGACAAAGACAACTATTGGAGGGACAGAGGCTCCAGCTGTGAACCAGACCTAAAGGCCAAACAAATGCTAAAAGAGTAGCACCTGGGATTGATATTCTAAATAGGTAGCCATCACCTGGAAACACCCAAGCCAGTCACTAGCCCAACCCCCGAGGAGCTTGCTGCATGACTCGCTTCCCCATTTGATCCTGGGCCTAATGAACTTTACCTGAGCAATGGTGCTTGTAATCCCATTGGTTGACCATAGTTTTGTCCCACTCCACATCCACCTAAGTGAGACCCTTTCTTCTCTATCTTAGTCTCACATCGTTTTGCCCTATAAAAATACCAGGAAAGAGGCAGCTTCCGGTGCAACCCACTCGGGCCCCCCTTCTGTCCCTCTCCGCCAGAAGCTTTTCTTTCCAATAAAGTTTTATCCTCAACCTCCATTTGTTCCTAAAATTCATTCTTTGGTTTTAGAGAACACAAACTCATCCAGGTCAGGTTGAGAGTTTTACTTCCCTGTATCAGTACCTCATGACATGCAGGCTCCATCCTGGCACACTGAGCCAGCCACCAAGGTCAGGCGTGGTGGTGCATGCCTTAGTCCTAGTCCTGGGGAGGCTGAAATAGAAGGATCACTATGAGTATGAACTGCATAGTGAGAGCCTGTACCAAATACATTAAAAGAAGAAAGAGGAGGAGGAGAAGAGGAAGAAGGAGAGGGAGAAAGAGAAGACCAACAGTTTAAACTTTATTATCAGTTCTTCAGAATATGACAGTTTGTAAAACAAAGTAGTAATTAACAGCTAATCAAATATGTGGCTTTCAAGATTAGCCTACATTCATAGGGAAATTATCCAAGTGAGTGCTGCTTTTCCTTCCTCCTGATAGCCTGTTTCAGCTTTTTCCAGTAATCCTAAGTATTTGTCCACGTGACCTCTGTGTGACCTAATTTTCAAAACTTGCATCTGAGCTGTATATTCTTAGCCAGTTCTTCTCACCAACCCCAAATCAACAGTCCCTCTTGGTGGCCTTCCCAGGATTTATCCTCCCTGTTCCCCTCTGACCAGCTCTGAGGTGACAAAACACAGCCACCCTTCCGCCTACCCAGATTCTCTGAGGGCCTGCTGCTGCCTCTTCCTGCAGTTGAGCCAGGCCATAAAGGCAGGATCTAAATTGACAAGAGGAACAAAAGCCCCAGGCTCCAGGTGCCACAGAAGGATCCTGGGAAATGGAAATTTCCTCCAGCCATTGTGTGCCCCAGGGACTTCTGCTCCCTGGACTTCTTCTTAAAACAGAAAAATTATTACTAATTTGGCCAAGCCATACTAAAATACATGGTATGCTAAAAGAGACAAAACAGTACAGAAGAAACTCAAAGAACCAAATAAACACACATGCCACTTTCATGGGTTGGAAAAGTGAATATTGCTAATATGCCAGGTCCCACAAAAGGAAATGAAGTCCAAATTAAAATCTCTGCAGGATGTTTAGTTTTCTTCTGTTTTATGGAGAGTGAGGCATCTGAAAAGCGAATATTTACTGATCTTAGCTTTTTTTGGTAACTCTGAAATTTGCCAATAAATGTACGTGGGGGAGCGGCCCAGAGAACTATATGTTATCTGTGTTCTCTCCCTTCTACTCGATAGATTCATAACTTTAAGGACTTTCTTCACATGATACTTTCCCAGAAAATCAAGCCTTTGTTTTTTTTCAATGAAATGAGTAAATAACATCTTCTAAAATTTTATGGATGAGAAGATAAATCGATGCGTGATATCTAATGAGAGCTCTTTTGCTTACTGACGAACAGACTAACTCACTTTGAAGCTTCGCAATGGAGTCAACCTCTGAGATGATTACGTGGTCTTCTACAACGAATATTTCATTTTGAATTCTTGGTCTCCCGAATGTTTTCCACCCACTCAAGTGCTACTTTCAAAGTCATATACAGTGCATTTGCTCAAATCGATTTACTCATAAAAATCCTGGAAGATTAGATTTTAATATCTAATATTGCCTCTTAATTGTAGGGCAAAGGAAATGAATGAATCCATCCACGGTGAGACCATGGCACTATGCTTGGCACACGGTGAACAACTCACAAAGGATGCCTGCTGTGAGGACTGCAGGTGAAATGCCCTTGCTGGGCTCCTGCTATGCCAGCACATGCTGAGCCTCTACTCATGCACACATTGCTCAGTTATTAAGACACAGAAGAGAAACCCTGAGCCACTGAGATAGCTCAATGAACTGAAGTGCCTGCTTTGGCAAGCGCGGGGACCACGTTTGATCCTCAGTCCCGTGTGCTGCACTGGCCTGGCCCCCAGGGCGTGCTGAACCAGCAACCAAGTCAGGGCCTGGTGGTGCACACCTGCAATTCCAGTGCTGGGGAGGCTGACATTGGGAGGATCACTATGAGTCTGAGCTGTACAGTGAGATCCTGTACTATGTATGAGAAAAGAAAGAGAGAGAAAAAAACTCTTTTGCAATAAAGTCTTTTCCTTTTCATTTTTCTTAAATAAACACTTATTAAATTTCTTTTAAAGATGGACAGTCCTAGTGCACACACAAATGATGAGCATTTACATTGATGTATGTTTTCTAATCTGTTGGCATTTAATGCCTTTACTAATTTTTTTTTTTTTTTTTTGTGGAGCTGGGGATTGAACTCAGGCCCTTGCGCTTGCCAGTCAAGCACTTATTCAACTGAGCTGTCTCCCCAGCCCCCACCTTTGCTAATTTTTAAAGAACTCAAAAATGCATAACATCAGCCACAGTTTTGTAATTATATATACATATGTATCATATACACATTTCATATATGCATTAAAATATATATTTATATTCATGCATTCTCAGGTTTTGTCTGTGCATAGAATAATTTGAAAGGTTTGATCATGAGTCTTACAATCACATATATGTGCATGTTTCTGTAAACATTTTGTTTAACACTTAGTTTTATTGCAGAAGTAGTGAGCTTTGAATACACTGGGAATTCAAGCTCTCATCTGAACACACTGGGACTTATAAAAATTCAGGAAAAAGTCATAACTCGACCACCAGAATTAAAGTAGTGCTTAATATCCTCCTCTGATTATTTTCTTAATTTTAATTATAGTGTGAAAGCCCACCCTCTTCCTCACAATTGTAGAGCTGTAGCTTTTCATTCTGTTTTATTTTACATCATTCTTAAATACTGTATTTCCCTTACTATGCTTTAACCATTATTATATTATTTCTTCAATGTTAACTAAAAGTTCCATAAACAAAGTTTTCTCAAATTGTTTGAGAAGATGAAGACCACAGTGAGAGACAGATTAGACTTGTACTTCTGTATAACTTGGAATAGCACATAGGATCTCTGCTGCTGCCAAGAATAAACAGAAATTTTGAATGAACAACAAAATATGATTATAATATTCAGAATCCTGCTGAAGTGAAAAGGCTGAGAGAGGCCAAAATACCAGACCCAAGGGTTGAGGGCAGTAGATCTGAGAAGGAGGAAGAGGAGCTGGGTTTCCCCTGGGATGCTACCTGTCTGGATGCAATGAAGAGGCCTAGTTCTGAGGATCTTTCTGGCTAGAGGACTGCACTTTGAGAGACAGACCTGCGAGATGCTGACAGGCTTGGAGACCTCAGAGGGAAGCCTGACAGTGAGAAATCAAAAGTTCACGGGAGAGTGGGCAATAGAGGCTGACACAAGACTAACACCCCTATCAGCTTCGCTAATTCTGAGGCTGTCCAGAGCTAAGGAGCTGGGCTATGCATGTCTACAACTTCAGAATGTAGTTGCAACAGTCTTGCTGTATGGAGGAGAGAATCCCTCACACTGAGGTAGTGGCCTTGGGAGACCCAAAATTTCTGTTAAAATCCCCAAGAAACTGCATTCTGAGAATGGAGGAGACAGATAGAAATAAGCACTTCCAGATAAAATGGAGCACTCCGTGCCAATTCAATGATGTCTCTGCTTGGATTAGGGATTACCAGGTGATCCACTTGTTTAGGAGAAAGAGTGAACATGTTTAGGAAAACCTTCACACTTTTTAGATACTCTACCCATCATTCAGCATTATGTTGAGACATGAAAAATCCTCATATAATAATGACCAATAACCAATTAACATATAGTAGAAATAGACCCTGAAATGCTATGACCATTGAAATTAGTAGATCTAGCATTTAAAATTATAATTATCAGTATGTTCAAAAGGACATAAGAATGTAGGAAGAGAGAAACTCTGAAAAGATTGATAAATTCATAAAAAAATAAACAGAATCTATGAGAACAAAACTACCAAGAAGGGGCCAGGGAGATGGCTCAATGGAATAAGGGCTTTCCTGGCAAGCGCAAGGGCCTGAGTTCAATCCCCAGTTCAGCCAAAAAAAAAAAAAAAAAAACCTACTGATGACCCAAGTACTTAAAAATACAACTGAAATTATACTGAATACATTCGACTTATTGCTTATATAAAATTTATCATTAGCATACATATAAAACATTAAACAAAATAAGCCAAATAGTGAATTATCAGGCAAAAAGTAAGAATTTTGAAATGATGGGACTCCTTAAGAGAACATATTCAGACAATACTATCATTAGGGGCTGGTGAGATAGCTCAGCAGATTAAAGCACCTGCTTAGGCAAGCTTAGGCAAACCCAGGGATTGCAATTCAATCCTCAGCACCACATTGCATACCAGCCACGTCCCCAGGGCAAGCTGAGCTGTCTACAGAGTGTAGGCATTGTGGCTCATGCTTCTAATCCCAGTGCTGGGGAAGCTAAAAACAGGAGGATCACTATGAGTCACAGCTGCATAGTGAGACCCTGTAACAACCAAATACATTTAAAAAAAAATACTAGCATTAAACCAGAAAGTAATAACTAAAATGAAATAAAAATTCAACCTGTAGGAATTTAATTTCTACTTCAAATTAAATATACTTAGTTAAATTATTTTAATGTAGACAAACAATTTTATAAGAAAACCTGTGGCATGCAATGAAAACAGTCTTCATAATAGCTATAAAACTGTTATATCAGATATAATATATATAGTATGCTAGCCCAGACTCTGGACAGCAGCCAACATAAGCCTGCTATCTTCAAGCATGAAGTAGCATTAAAAAGATGCCCTAGTTTACACAGACCTTCTCCTAAGGAAGATTTTATGGGATGTGGTGCATTCACTTAGAGTGGAGGTAAGAGGTATATTTGGACACAGAAGGCAGGGGTTTAAATTTAGATTTATTACTGGGCTTTGGTATAAGACTGAGAGTCTGGAGAAGGAAGAACCAGGGAAAAGGACGTCTAGAGTTCTAAACAGTGATTAACACCATATTCCTTTAACAAATCTTGAACTCAGCAGGTGGAAAAAGGCTCCTGGAAGTTGTTACTAAGAGTAACTGCAGGGAGGCCGAGACTTAGATGACAGTAGCAGTGCCTTAACTGAAGGAGTGATTTTAGCAGTAGGGGGCAACAAGAGCAAATGAGTCAGGGGAGGAGTTAAGATGCCAAAAGGGCTGACTGACAAAAGTGTCACGGACATTGTTGTTCCTCCAAATTGATATATAGAAGCCCTAGTCCCAAAGCGACTGTGTTTGAAGATGAGGGCATCTAAAGAGATAGTAAAGGTCAAATGAGACGGTAAGCGTGTGCTGTAGTCCAGTCAGATCGCTGAAATCCTCAGAAAGGAAGGCATCGCAAGTGCCTGTCCACAAGAGAGGTCACGTGTGGACACAAAGAGAGGGTGCACCGCTGCAAGCCAATGTTGGGAGAACCCCGAGAAGCTCACCCAGCCAGTATCTTGCTCTTAGACATCCATCCTCTGTAGCCAGGGAGTAAATCTCTGCTACTAAGGACAAAGCTCCAGTAAAACTACCGATGTGATAACTATACAAAAGCCTAAGTACTCTTCACGTTTCCCTCCCTTGAGTGTAGGCTGGACCGCACAACCCACTCTGACAGAAGAAATTACAGAGAGGGGTTAGCATTACACACCTGAGATCACCTTGCAAAGACTATATTATCGATCTTGTTTGAATTCTTCCTTTTTGGGCCCTCCAGCTTATTTATACTCATGAGACATACCATCCTAGCATAAGATGTTCTTTGGATAAATCTAAAATACAAGGAATTGGTTTGGATTCCAGTCCACAGATAGTGAGAAATGGACCAAAACTGATTAAATAGGACAGAATTTTACTCACAACCTAAAGAAAGCCTAGACATGTCTAAAGAAGGGGCCAACAACTTGATGACTATGATAGACCTCAAGTCACTGGGCCACACTAAGCCACATTTGAGTCACTAGACAACAACAATCATAGTTGTTTTAAGCCACAGAAAGAGCTCAGTGGTCTAATCACTAGCCTGGGAAGCCTAGGGACTGAGCTCAGTCCCTGGCACTGTGCGCTGTGCGAGCCCTGCCTCTGTACTGCAGAGTGAGGCCTTGTGCCAAAGTTGTTGTGGACAATTAGTCACAGGCAATAGATGACTAATATAAACCCTACTTAGACAAAGTTTAGTTCAGTGTTAAATTAAATTAAAAATTAAGATGAAACATTGTTTTTACCAAAACTGATTATTTTAAAGCTAAATTTAGATATTGATTCCAAAAGCAATACAAAATCCTCAATGTCTTTGTTTTTTTAGGTACCAGGGATTGAACTCAGGACCTTGTGCTTTCTAGGAAAGCACTTTTCTCAATGTCTTACATATATTCAATAAACTGAACCCAAAATATAAATTTTTCACAAATAAATTCAAGAAAGGATGCCTTCCAGAGCTAATTACTTTTCAAAAAGTTAAATAAAAAAATTCTATGGAAAATTATCTTATGCAATATTTTTTAGGGAAAGGAAAAACAGGAGATGACTCTGTTTATTATTTGAGGTCACTATTAACTTGACAAAAACATCTCTCAAAAATTTCACAGGGAAGTAAGAATATTGTCTTTATCTTGTAAATGTAAACACTAAATTCTTAAAGAAAATAAATTCTTTCAAATTTAATTAACTAATAAAACAGTACCTTTGCTCTAGTTGAGATTTATTTCTAGTGGACAGGAACTCTATAAAACTTTTGAATATGAGCTAAGATAATTTGTTATGATGCCAGAATAAAACAGAAAAATTATATGTTCGTTTCCTAGATTCAGACAAGATATTAAATTATGACGTATTTATGGTAGGGAAAAAATCAATTGTACAAACTAGCATTTGATTAATGATTATCTTCATTAATCTGATAAAGATTAGTGGGAGAAAAATGCCCACCGCTTTCCAAGTTCTTTGGATAAATCCACAGACAAAGAATTGGATTTGAACTCTAGTCCACAGACTTGGAAAATAAGAAAAGGCTGTCTCCCATTACAACTTGTGTTCAACATTTTATTTTAAATATTAAGCACTAGGAGAAAACAATTGGAGGAATGAAAAGTTATAAAAACAGGAAGCCTGGTGAGAAAAATAATGGCTCCTGAAAGATCTCTGCATACTGATTCCTGCAATAAATTCTTTACATGGCAAAATGGACTCCTTGGATGTAATTAAAAGTAAGGATCCAGAGAGGGGGACATGCTGATGGGTTACCTAGTTGGGTCGGTGTACTGACAAGGATCCTCTCAAATAAGTGAGACAGGAAGACCCAGACCCAGACAGAGAATCAAAGACTCTATTAACTCCGAAGATGGAATTTGATATGGGCTAAGAAATAAAACAGCCTTCAGAAGATGGTAAGACCAGGAAGTAGAAGCTTCCCTACTGACTCTACAAGGGAATCTGTCCATTGGATTTCTGGACAGCAACATTGTAAGCTAAGGAATATATGCTGGTTGAAGTCAAACCTTGGTGGGAATTTACTACAGCTGAATTGGAACTAAGATAAGGGCCAGTGAGATAGCTTAGTGAACTAAGCACCTGCTTAGGCAAGCACAGGGACCGGGTTCACTCCTTGGTATCACATGCCCCACAGACCCTGCCCTTGGGTGTGCTGAGCCAGTGACTGAGTCTGGGTGGTACAGACCCATAATCCCAGCTCTGGGGAGGCTGAAACTAGGAAGATTGCTGTGAGTCTGAGCTGCATAGTGACACCCTGTACCAAAAACACAAAGAAAGAAAGGAAGAAAGAAAGAAAGAAAGAAAGAAAGAAAGAAAGAAAGAAAGAAAGAAAGAAAGAAAGAAAGAAAGAGAATTTATATGTTGATAATTGAAGAATGTATAATCAGATTTAATATTTGAATTTAGCAAAAACAATGAGTTCATATTCAAGAGGAGTGGCTATTTCTTGGGATAATCAAGTTAACCTTGAATTTGAAGAATCAAGTTCTAGTATATATACTATGAGATATAAGACTTCCCTGGAAGCTATAGCAAATAAGAGAAGTGACATTTGTACAATAGAAAAGAGAGGGGCTGAGAAGATGACTCAGTGGAATAAGCGCTTCCCTGGCAAGCACAAGGGCCAGAGTTCAATTCCTAGTACTGCCAAAAAAAGAAAGAAAAGAGAAAAAGAAGAGTTCGGAAGCCAATGTACAGGTACAGTCACTCAGCTGATACCCAAAGTGTCACAGAACAGCGACAAACAGTCACAACAGCAATATTAAGATTCAGTGACTGAAATATGTTTCTTTTTGAAAGCTGTAGAAAAAAAAAATTGAAAGCAAAGTAGAGAAGGAAATTCCTGTATATTATTAGGGATATAAATTTTAGGAAAAAGCATAGCTGTATCCCCGGACCCACCGTAAATTGAAAGGCCTGTGTGGAAAATGCATTTAGGACGCCTGCCCTACCAAGCATAGCTGAAGGACGCAGCACACCGTAGTGGCTGGACCGTGGGAGTGACAGAGCTGCAGCTGACTGCTGCTGCCCAGCACGTGAGCCAGTGCCCCACCGCTAGCCGTGGAAAAGACCAGCACTCACAACGTGAAACAGGTTCTGCTGAACTCTTACCACTTTCACTTTATCATAAAGTTAAAAATCAAAGCTCAAACTGTTATTAAATTAGGGGACCGAGCTGTGTGTGGACTGTGTTTGAGAAGAAAATTTCAACACTTATTTCATTAGATGAATGCCATGTTTTGAAAATCAAGACAGTGAAATCCATTAGAGAGAACAGCAGAGCCCCCTCGTTACTACGAAACAGTGGCGTGGGTTCAGTTGGGTTAGGAAGCTGTGGATTCTGAACTGTGATTCATATGAAGCACAGCTACACGGGCAAGAACACTCTGGAGATGGAATCTCCACCCCCCTCGATTCAGGTTATCCAGGGAAATTTCCCTTCAGATCCTTCAAGGAAAGATTGTATTTCCTAACTACAGCAAGTTGCTGTAACTCTATTCAGAGGTGAACATCAGTGACATCAGCTAATTTAATTCTGCACCTGGAAAGCTATCTTCAAGTCCTCGGAGGTAAAAATTAAATACCACTCACAGTCAGCTATGCCCACCAAAACCGTGGTTTTGCATAGAACTTTATTTAGCATCTCCCTTGTGATTTTCAGGACTGCACCTTCAGCTGCCATTTAAAATTCAAGTCCTCCGGTCATTGTATAATAATTTCTACTCTTTGACAAATCTATATTCCATGAAATTTTTTACTGAAGTATAAACACTCATTTTATTTTTATTATTCAATCTCCATCAATTTGTGCAAGTTATTAAGAGATTTCTATTTAGGTTAGCATTTGTATATTACATTTAAGCTTCATAATTCTCATTCTTTTCCTATGATTTACTATTGTTCGTTGTCAAACAGATATTGCTCTTATTTTCCTACATTGTTTATACATAGAAGTCTTTTTTTACAGAGTCTTCAGAGTCTCGCTACTAGATCAGATTCAGTGATATGCCTGATTACAGCCTTCCAAGAGCTAGGATTGCAGGTGCGTGCCACCACACCCAGTCTCAGTCTCCCTGAGGGTGGGGCTGGCACTGGCATTGAACCTCTGGCCCCTGAACCTGCTTGCAGGCACTTTAATCCACTGAGGTATTTGGCTGGCCCCCATAGACATCTTTGGAAGGAGCTTAAGTATCAACTGTAACACAAATTTATAGTAGCCACTGCTTCACATCAGAAAATGACAGCAAACTATGCTTATTTAAGTCAATTTACTTGAATTAAAATTAAATTTTGTTCTAATACGAAGTGATAATTTAACCACAGATAAGTCATACTTGGATTATCTTTTACTTGGATGCATGTGCCATTATTTCCTGGTAAAATTAGGGCAGAATTTTTATTTGTCTAAAACTTTTTGAAGTTTAGCTTAGCCTTACAATTTTTCAGGTGAATATGCCCCCCTACACAGAAGATTAATTCTTTCATCTGTTTCACTGTGTTCACCTGCATATGGCATAACTAGGTTCTGTTATGAGTTAGGTCTTGGCTGTCCCCTAAGTCCCTCAGGTATTCAGAGGGACTTTTGCAAGGTAACCATGGGGACACTCTGTTGGTAAGTGGATTGATCTAGGGACGAGCTCACAGCTGAGGGGAAGAGGCGGGCCTGACCTGCACACATCTATGCCCCACTGAGGCCCTTTCCTCCTCTCTCTGCTTTCTGGTTCCATGCTATGAACAGCTTTCTTCTACCAGCCCATGTGCACCGTGCCTTTTATGTCTTACATAAACTAGGGACTCAATACTCTCAAGACTATCAACTGCAACAAACTTCTCTTCATTTAAATAATTAGTGTTGGATAAACAGGAGGTATATAAAGTAAAGCCATATTAATATACTAAGCTGTGAAGGGCTCCAGTCAACAACTTCTGCAGATGACCCACTACTATTGTGGACTGCTGGACTGTGTTGGAGTGTTTTGCTGAATTCATGCACATATGGTATTTAGATGCCAATGGAATACCCATCTCTGACAGGACTAAACAAAAAAGAGGATACAAAGGAAGGACCATTTTGCATTTGCATATGCAGAATAGTTAGGATAGATACAAAGCTACTTTTGCTTAACTCAATGAGAAGATTTGTACTAATAGTGTTTGGACAGGATATCCTGTTTGCTTCTTGTTTTATGGAGAGCCACTAAGAAGATAACAATGTACAATGTACTGATTAAAAAATAAATAAATTATTAAAAAATGAAATGAAAAATAAATAATCAGTGTCGGATATTGTACGTCAGTGAAGAAGAAAGTGAGTAAGATTTTCAGCTATTTGTGAGACTCCATTGGTGTCTCCGTGTACACCAGGGAGAAACAGCAGCAGGAATGAGGAAGAGATAGACAAGAAGAAAAGATCTGGCTCAAGCAGTGGCCCATTGTCTGGTCGGCAAGTGATGCCAGAACAACAGAAGGGGTATTTATTTATACCTTTGCAAAGTTAGTATGGAGTGACAAGAGGTTCCCTGCTGACATTGACCAGGCAGGATGCTTTCCTCAGGACTGAGGTAGCTGACTGCTGTAGGTCCTGAGGCCAATTCTGTTTTCACACATTCGATCAGTTTCCAGCTTCGGTGGCTCCCAACAAATGTGTACTAAAATAGAACACATTCTGGACAAAGGTGAATGATATTGTGTGGGAAGTATCAGATTAGATATGAGTGATCTTGGGGGAAGCAAAATACCTACAATATGGTAGTTTTACTTTGGCCACAGGCTTGGGATTAGTAAGATGTGCAACCACAATTAGTTCTTTCTTACAAAGCATGAACAGAACACTAGAGGAGACAGTCAACAGATGGGAAAGGTAAACATACGCTGTATATAAGAAGTAGTCAATATGATGATAATATATGGCGAGTTCACATACAGTGTAAAACTTCTGCAACTTCTTATACTCCAAGCCTGAATTCTTTTTCTCCCAATTTCTACATTGAAGTCCTTACCACAAATACCTCACAATGCAGCTGTGCATGGAGATAATGGCCTCACAAAGCTAAATAAAATAGGGCTAATGAGAATACCCAGTGGACTAAACACATGCCTAGGCAACTGCAGGGACCAGGGACCAGGAATCGCCAGCACCACATGCAGTGCTGGCCCTACCCCTGGGCACACTGAGTCGGCCACCAACAGCAGGTGCACACACAACTGTATTCCCAGAGCTGAAAACAGGGGGATCACTCCAAATCTGAGCTGCATAGTGAGACCCTGTACCAAATACATGAAAAAAGCTAAATAAAATAAAAATCTTTGTCATAAAGTTTGCTCCCATATAACTCTATCCTTGTGGAACAGACCACCCAAACATGGAGGGAATCTCATGTTAAAGTAGCAGGAGAAGGCTGTATCTATAACCACAGCCAGAGGACTCAGAAGAAACCAACTCTTTATCTCAGACTTCTAGTTTCATGGACTGTGAGAAATGAACAGTGTTTGAACCAGCCAGTCTGAGGTACTTTGTGTTAGGAATCCTAGCTAACTATTAAAATGTATGAGAATGCATTGCACAGGAATTGAATTATCTTGTCTCTGTTGGTGTTCTCTAAACTGTGAATAGAGTGATAAAAATTCTGAACCTCATGTCCACAGATCAGCTTGAGTTGGAGGATATTTTCTTCTTAATTTGAGAGTTAAAATTGGCATATTGTTTATCCTTAAGTCCAGCACTTCATTGTCAAATATCTGATTAGAGTATTCTGAGAAACTCATGGGAGTAGGACACTTGGGAGAAATCGATGACACCTATGTTTGTCATGTTGAATCACTGATATAAATTCCCATCCTATGACAGAATTTTCAGGACACTTATTATTAGCAGGAATATCATTTGACTCTATCATCTGGTATAAGACACAATGTAGAAGCTGTCTAGGAAGGTCAAATCAATGGCAAAGTATTATAAGTGTGGGCATAATGATTTAGCCTTTGGGCAGGATTAAAATTAAGGATTAAGTGCATCACTTTTGCCCTCAGATACATTTTTAGCCCCTTGTACTTTTTATTTTGGGACACAGTCTTGCAAAATTGCTGAGTTGGCCATCACTCAGTCCTTCTCCCTCAGGGTTCCACCGGGTCAGCAGTATGAGTGTGTGCGCCATGCCAGACTCAATCTCCCTTTTATATAAAAAAGGGGGACTTGTGAGTCCTACCAAGGTTTATGGGACCATATGGACACTGTAGAAATGATTCTCTGTGAAATGAAATTTATTTTGGAAAGTTGAGCTGTCCATATGAGACAGCAAGGTGAGGAAGGAAAACAGTGAAATAAGAAAGGATTGCAGTCCAAGGAATGTTCCCCGACAACAACCACGGGCTGTGCATTAACAACGAGGAGCCTCGCCAAGTTTTCTGTTTCTAAGAATTGATTGCGGGATACTCATTTGAACTTCCTAGGTAAACAATGAACTAGGCAAATGTGACTATATACATTAGACCAGTGCCTTCTTTTTAAAATTATCCACCTTTTGTTTTATTATTATTCATTTTTAAAAGCTCTTTGTTTTTATTAGGAATTCCAGTACAATGCTAGAAAGAAATAGTAACAACAACGTACTTGATCCTTGATTGGAACACTTCTAACATTTTGTCATGTACTATGAAGATGTAAGATTTTTCTATCAGATTTTGCAGCTGGGGAGGGTGTCATGATTTGGGGTATCATTTTTCAGTATTTTCCCTGGGCAGCATGTTTTTCTTGCACTCTCAGTCTGATTTGATTATTTGGGCCAATACAGTTTCTTTCACTCCCAGGCCAAATTTTGTTTTTCTCTTTGGCAAAGTATTTCTTATTATTAGGGAATTCCTGCGGTTTAATACTTGATAATACTGATACTCATTTTTTATGTATTTGGTAGAGTGTCTCACTGCTCAGCTTAGACTCTGAGTGGTACTCCTGTTTTCAGCCCCCTGGGTGCTGGGATTATAGCGTGCACCCCACGCCTGCTCTCCAGAGTTTCACTTTAGGAGTGAGGGGCTCTGATACTCTGTATAAATAGATGTGTGTGAGGGAGATTTTTCAGCTTCTCAGTAAACCGGGCATTAAAAGTTCTGATTTACTATTGTTTCATCTTTGAGCTTGGTTAGATTTTAGATTTGAATATTCCCCCAAAGGCTTCTGTGTTTAAGGCTTTGTGTCCAGCTGGCAGTGATGCCAGAGGATGATGGAGGCTTCGGCAGGTACATAGCCTTCTCAGGGTCTGTTTTGCCCTTAATCCCTCCTTCTCTCTCTTCCTGTCCAGGATGAGCTGAGCAGCACTTTCCAGCGTGCACTTTCTACCATCAAGTTGCAGCTAGTTTTAGACACAGAACCCTGGGACCGAGCAGCTAGTGAAAGCCACCTCAGAAATCGAGCCCGACCAAATCTTCTTTGCTTTCAGTTGATTTTTTTTTTCAAGTACTTTTTCATAGCTATGGAAAGTTGTCTAACCTGGGCTTAGAATACAAAATTCTGGATTTTCCAAATGGAAAGAGTAAAAGTAAGCTAAGATATTCTCTGATTTTATTGCTGTCTTGCAGTCTTTCCTATAAAACTGTTTTCAAGAAACTTCACTCTTCATATCTCAGTCACACCATGCCTCTGTGAGGAAGAAGGGGCAAGATCACACTGTGGAAGAGGAGCATTAGCACTTGCAAGAGGAGCAGCTCAGAAGATTAACTTGCGGGAGAACAGGATCCACACTAGAAGGTCACTTTAGGGAGCAATTCCTGGGAAACCTCCAACACATCTAGTCACACTCCTATGAGCAGAGCCAGAGTTTCTTCACATTACTTGGAAGCTACTTTTCCATGAATAGGGTCAGGCTATTTGTTGACACTCTACAATTTAAGAGCCAAGAGGAGTGAACTTATGGCATCCGAATTCATAGTTGTGCTAGCATATGATGGAAGACTTGTAAACCTATCCTGTATCTTTGTAGAATTATTATCAGGAATCCTGACCCTATGTGTGAATGCAGTTTTTAATATCAATATCCTTTCCTTTGGAACATAGCTCTTTCAGGTTTCACCCATATGAAGTATGAGCCTCCTTCTGTGAAATATTGTGTGTCACTATGCCAAACACCACAGGGGTCACCTAGGTGATTTAAAGCTGCAAGGTGGAGTTTCCTTTATATAACCCTGAGTATTACATTTTTCTTTTGAGCTGAGAAAATTTTCCAGCACCTTTGTCAAAACTCTGAGACTTTAATCCCTCAAATTAACTTTGCTGCATATCAATTATGCATCAGTTGAAAAAAATGGCTTAGATATGTCTACAGATATCAATGCTGACAATAAGTGAATATTCTTAATAACACATATGTATGATTTCTCATATCTTGGTTTTTTTCTGGCTTTTGATTGTGTTATATGTCCCTAAATACTCTGATAGTCAGTTAGTTGCCCTAAAGGGATAGTAGCTTATTCCATTGGTCTGAATCCCCATCTATGCATACATCCATATTTTTTATCCTATAAAACACATATATGCTACTGACTAAAAGTGCATAGTCAATCCCTTGTGACTGTTACAGAATTAATTTAACCACCTCTTCATAGATAACAAAATCTGACGCTGAATCTATTATGAAATGACACAGTATTTGCACAGAGCCTACACACATCCTGTATTACACATCTCTGTGCTGCTCTAATAAGCTGCATAGATCACTGTTGTCCTGTATCACTTAGAAGAAGAATGACAAAGACAAATATATATCATCAGCAGAGGTGTGATTTTGTAAAGGTGCTTTTCCACCTGCAGGTATTTGAAGTTATGACTATGGAAGTCACGGTGTGAAGGGCCAGCGACGCCCTATCTGGAGCACAGAGCCTTCATCCTTGCACCTCGGCGCACTCATCTGTCCAGCTGTGTTCTCCTAAGGCAGTTCAGGCCTTCCTCCACCATCACTCCTAGGTGATGCAAATGCTCTGACCCCACGAACAGGACTACTGCAGCTCCTGGGCTGCAAAGTGGATCCTCTGATGGTACCTAAGTGTATGCGAAGTCCCAGGAGCAGAACTGGCTGAGACAGGCGATGATGGAAAAAGAGTCAATAGAGTATCTGTGTTAAGTATTGTTATAAATCAATACTATTTTGACCCAGATAGTCTCCTTCTAGGTATCTCCCTGGATAAGCTGAAGTTGTCATACCACAGTGATTCCTATACGTCTATGTTCATAGCAGCACAATTCAGAACTGCTAATGTTACAGTAGCCTCTATGTATATCAAAAAGTGAAGACAAATGGAAAGAAAAGGTGCTATCTACGCACAGTGGAGTACCGCTCTGTCACAAAATGACGAGCTCCATTCATTTGTAGCAAAATGAGTGCACCTTGAAAGCACCATAATGAACTAAAGGAGACACCCTCGCCTGAACATTACAGGGTTATCATATGTGAAAAGCCCAAATTATAAATGAAGAACAAAATTGATTGATAGTAGAAAGGAGAGAGACAGATTTTTTTTAGTGGGAAGGGATAAGAGATGGAGGGAGGGAGACAAAAGGAGGAAAAGCAATGAGGAAAGGAAGAGATGTGTGTTGTTGTTGTTTTTTTGTGACACCAGGGATTGAACTCAGGACCTTGCACTTGCCAGGCAAGCACTTATTCCACTGCGCTATCTCCCTATCCCCAAGAAGAAGTGTCACAAACACATACCAATGCCACAAAAGAAAAGTGAAGGTTAGATACAGGAAATATGTGCTAATAAAAATTAAATGAAATAATAATATGATTTTTTTTATTTTATGCATTTGGTATAGGATCTCATGATATAGCCAGACTCACAGTGATCCTCCTATTTTCAGCCTCCCCAGCGCTGGGATTACAGGCACGTACCAACACGCCCAGACTGATAATATGATTAATGCCAACTGTGTATTGTTACTAATATTCAACAAGAAATGGAAACTACGTCTCTGAATGGCACCCAGGGAGGTTAGCCTGCTTCTGCTCCACAAAACTGCGGAACAGACACCAAGAGGTCTGGCTGTCCCTGGGGTGGGTCTAATGCTGGCTGCCTCTGGATTTGGCTGTCACTATCTCCTGCTTGCAGCTGCTCCCTGCTTACTTAGCTCCTCCTACTGGGATGGTTTGGTGACAGAGAGCTGAGAGTCAGAAAGAACTATGTTCCAGAGACTTCTCCGAGGAAGACAGACAGCTTTATTTCTGCTGTAAAATATTCCCTCCTTATCCATAGTGCATATATGCCAAGACCTTCAGCAGATGCCTGAAATCAACATACATTAAATTCCACAAATAATTTTTTCTCTACATGTATGCCTATGATAAAGTTTAATTCATAAGTTAGGTATGGTAAGAAATGAATAATAATAACTAATCAAGCATTTAAAGAATATGTTGTAAGAACAGTTATTTAAAATTTATGACACTGGGCGTGGTGGTGCATGCGTGTAATGCCAGCGCTTGGCACACCGAAAACAAGTGTCACTACGAGTCCTGTCTGTGTAGTGAGACCTTGCAGAGCCTGTTCTAAATACATAAAAAAGAATAAAGTTTATGAATTATTTATTTGTGAAATTTCCATTTAATATTTTCAAATTAAATGGAAATTCCTGGGTAACTTAAACTGCAATAAGTGAAGCTGCCGATCAGGGCGCACGCGTGCCTCGTTAGTCTGTGGAGTGAGCAGCCCCAGGCAGCGTAGAGGTGTAGCTTGCCCGTGGCTGCAGGGCCAGCCTCAGTCCCGCTGGAGTGACAGATGCAGGATGCGATCATCGCCTGATGCGGCAGGAACGCTCCTTCTGCTGCGGGAATGAGAACTTCACGCCCCACGTGAGGTTGCCCTGAGAATCTTTGGAACGTTTCCCATCCAGTCCTTAAACCACCTCCTTGAGAAGAGTCTTCAGAAGTTTCTTTCTAATACCCAGACAAAGCTGCATGTACAACTACAACTTATGTGAAAGTATGTGAGTTATTTCACACTTCAGCCTCTTTCCCAAAGCTAGTCATGAGGAGAGCCGGTAGGAATTTCGTGCCTTTCCGGTTCATCCTGTTTGCACCATAAGGAGGCACAACGCAGGCAAGAGGAATAGGCTTCCAGGGTACTCTGCCTGTCTTACCTAGCCCGCCATTTGGGTTGACTTGATGTATGGGTGTGTAGTGATTTGTGTATTTATTATTTTAAAGGTACAGGTTACCAGTTGAATTAAGAATCACATTGTTGTTAGAAATGCTACTAAATAGACTTTTAATATGAGTGTGATTAAAATTGTTCCTTGAAGTAAATTAGTTTTTAATTTCACAAGATTATCATAGACTGATTTATTGTAGGAGGATGTTATAAATCATTCGCATGGACTCCCTTATTTTGCATCCAAAGCATCAAGTAGATAAATTATGCATTTGAGACCACAAG
This sequence comes from Ctenomys sociabilis, assembly GCA_004027165.1. Lineage (NCBI taxonomy): Eukaryota > Metazoa > Chordata > Mammalia > Rodentia > Ctenomyidae > Ctenomys > Ctenomys sociabilis. The sequence continues at coordinate 52,812 of PVKA01002010.1, read as the reverse complement.
AATTAAGATAACACCCCACATCCAAAGTTATGCATCAATTATAATTTCTTTTTAATTATTTTTAGATAAATAAGAGTATGTTTCACAATACCACATTGGCCTTGATATTCATCCTATAATTTGGCAGATCTGCTCCTGAATAATTGAAAGAACTTGTTGAATAATATTACCTACCTGCACTTAGTCAAAAACATAATAAAATCTTTTAAATATGGTGAAGGAAGTTACTATGAACATAATTAATTAGTTTTTATATTTTAGATTTCAGCATTCTATTTCATATAACCACAAAGCACTGAGAAACCAAGTATCACTGGCTGCTGTATTAGACGTGGCATATGTATGCTGGACATGTGAAAGCACAGATAAACATGGATATTTGCAAATATTGACAGCATCTTCATTAGACCCAATTGCTTTTGATTATCATGAACAATTTAGTAAACATCATACCCCATCACGATGCTTAAATTTAGTTCGGCAACCACGTTTTCCAGAATATACAAATTTATTGCTCCAAGTAAATAAAGTAGTGAATGAATAAACATTGATTATTTCACTCAATTATAAATAGTATATAAAATACCAACTCTATTTCACACATCTGAATCTCATAGAAAACCAAGAGATACTTTTAACAACATTGAGTTGGCTTATAAGACTTTCATTATTTTTAGAATATTACTAATATTAGCCTTAGAAAGGCTTTTCTTCTTCAACTCAGATACATCTAATCTACAACACCAAGCAGGAAAAAGATTTTTTTTCCAATTTTATCATATGATCTGTTATAATTCAGATTATTTTGTTTAATTGAAATGAATCAAATGCTTGTTTTAAAAATTTGAATATATTATTAGGAAATGATAATATTGGTTGATGAATATTAATATGTCAGCATGCATGAAAGAATTTTTAATAACATAACCAGCACCTAGTCGGAATTTGTAGATAGCTACTGTGTGAACCCTGACATCATGTGATCAGCAAAATTGAGAAATCAGAACTTAAAGAATGTATAATTAGTGCAACCCAACTCTTGCATTTTGTTATGCCCTGAAATATTCATGTTTTCAGACTTTAAACCTCAATGTGACAGTATCTGGCAGAAGTCTTTTCGGAGGGTGACTGATGGCAAATGAGATAATGAGGCGGAACCTAATCTGGTCGTATTGATGAGAAGTCTGCCTTCCACCCCCACACACAGACAAAAATAACGAACAGGCCACACTGTGAAGCGGGAGCCAACTGGGGTCCAGGTGGAGAGTCCTGGCTGGAAGCTCACATGCCTGGAACTTGATTCTGGATTTTACCTCCCAAAATTGTGAGAAAATACATTTCTGTTGTTTGAGCCACCCATCTTGTTATTATACTAGTGTGAGCTGACTGAAGCAGGTTTCTTTTTAGTGTAGTCATGATAACAGAGGAAGTGAAAATGTATGAAAGAGGATGTCTTAGTCTTCTGTCCTTGCTGGGACAAATACCTATTCCTCAAAATGAAAGAAGGAAAGGTTTATTTAGATTGCAGTTACTGGAGTTTTCATAGTTCAAAACAAGCCTGAATTAAGTAGTAAGACCTCAGACCCTTAATGACAGGCAGCATCAGTCACCACAACGCCATGCTACAGGAGAAGAGGCCGGGGTGCTACCTTGTCCAGCATGGCCTGCTCCACACCTCTGAGAGACTGCCATCTGGGAGGGCAGTGCGTGCTGTCAGTTTAATGGTTCGTGCCTCTCTGGCCCCACCCTGCAAGCCACTTGCTGCTCTTCCAGTGGCATCTGCCCTATGACTTACGTGAGACCTTGGGGGGACAACTAGACACAAGCCATAACGGGCTATCAGTCTATTTTTTATGAATATAACTTTCTCATAGTTAGAATTTATGAATTCCATTACAATATAACACAATAGTATCTAGAAGTGTATGAAAGGGAGTACAGGAAAAGAGGTGAGGTGGATGCCACACAAGAACAGGATTAGCAGCACACCATGGGAAAAAAGCACCTGATTTAAACACAACAGTGAAGCCACCTTAAGGAAGAGGGTAGATAAGTCTTTCCTCTTACCTCCAAGGAAACATCAAATGATCTCCTCTACATGTACCAAAAGCCATCAGTTTCTATACCTTCATAAGAAGGCCACAATCCAGCTAAGCAATTACAATATTCAGATGAACAAAAAGCCAAGAACAGTTGCCCCAAACCAAGTAACAAAAATATTACATTACCAGTATCAGGTCGTCCTCCAGACCCCATGACTCAGGACCAAGAGAGAAAGCCTCCTCCCATAATCGCTGTCTCAGATGTGGGCAGAGAGTAGAATGTGCCTTGAACAAGCCTGGCCTTTCCTTCCACTGCCTAAGGGCAGACATGGTCACTTCACATGAGGCCCTGACAGAACTAACACAGTCCAGAGGCTGAAGACACTTAAGAATAAGAAATCAGGGTGGGTGTTTGCTGTCACTGGCAGGGCTCCATGATACTGATAGAGAGCACAATATATGAGAGCTCTTTCCCAGGGAGGAAAGAGAGATTATGCTTCCCATGCCAGGGGTTCAGTGCACTTCACACAGAGGGGTTTTTGCATAAAAAATAAAACACTGAGGGCACTGGCATAATCTGGTGGCATCAACTGAAAACACAAGAAAAGGGGCAGGAACTTTCTTCCTCATAACTGACTCTGTAAGAGAAGAGGAAGACTTCCATACAGAGAATAGTGGACAGAAACAGAGTGTGTCTCCCAGGCCACAGCCAATGTCCATCTCTTGTCTGCAGAGCAAACAAAGAATCACAGGTCCTAGGAAAATAAAATATAAGCATGCCTCCAACACACATCAAGCAAGGCTCTGTATTTAGGAATCTCACGCGTCATTCCAAAGAATACACAGCTGTATAAGAAATGTGAGAGGCCTCCAATCTCTACTGAGGATGACCTGTGAAAGTCCTGCCCCAAAGCAAAGTCAATTCTTATAGATGGGGAAAGGTAGGTCTCTTTTCAGATGCACAGGAAATAATAGGAAGGTACAGTGGACATGAATAACGAGGAAACAACATAATCAAAGGAACAAAGTGAATCTATCCTAACTGACCCTGAAGAACTAACTATCTGATAAAGACCTGAGTAAAACTGTCTGGAAATCCAGTGAGTTAAGAAAGAATACAGATAAACCACTAAACAAAAGCAAGACAACAACCCAGGAAAAAAAATGAGAATGTCAATAAAGGCGTAGAAAACATATTACGGGACCAAACAAATTTTGGAGATAAAAAACATATTAGCCAACTCAAAAAGTCAATTAATAACTTTAATAGAAAACTTGATTGGGCAGAAGCGTCAGAAAACCCACAACCTATTAGTTGAATTGGCCTATTCAGTGGAGAAAAAGGAGACATGGCAACAGGAAGAGTGAACACATAAGGAACAAATAGAACTCCATCATGTGAGCTGAAATGCACCTTACAGCATACTGAGGAAGCCTGCTGGGAAGAGAGAGAAGAAATCATTTTTAAGGAAATTTTAAAAAAGGAAATAAGGGCCCCAAAGTATTTGTAGTTGAGGGCCAGTGGGATAGCTCAGCAGAGGGACCTGGGTTCAATCCTTAACACCACATGCCACGCCAACCGCACCCCAAGAGTGCACTGAGCTGGCCAGAGTCCAGGCATAGGGGCGCACGCCTGTAATCCCAGTGCTGGGGAGGCTGAAAGCAAAAGGATCACTATGATTCTGAGCTGCATAGTGAGACCCTATAACAACTGAACACATTAAAAAAATAAATAAAAATAAAAAAGTACTTGTATTTGAGAATGAAAATTAACATTTTAATTTGTGAAGCAAATTAAATTAAATGGGTCCTAAAGTTATAAATCCAAAGAAATGTAAAAAAAGACACACTGTAGATATACAGTGAAATGTTGAAAGTAAAGGGAAAGTTTTGAATGCAGTAAGAGAAAATCACTTTATCACAGACAAAGTAGCTCCCAAAGAGTATCAGCAGATTTCTCATTAAATAGTTCAACTAGGAGACGGGGAGATGACTCAGTAGAATGAGCACTTCCCTGGTAAGTGCAAGGGCCTGAGCTCTGCCAAAAAAAAAAAAAAAAAAAGTTTGACTAGAACAGAATATTCTAAATAATGGTAAAAAAAAATGAGTTAAAATAAAAATATATAATGAAGTTATCCTTCAAACACGAATTCCAGAAAAAAAGTGCTAATGGAAAAGGTCCTCAACAAAATGCCAACAAATGAAATTGCAGAGATCAATTACTGTAACAGGCACTAGGGAACGAAGGGTGGAAATAATTTTATCATTTGCACAGATCTATATAAAATACTTCATAACAACCAATATGATCTTTTCATAAGAATTTTCAATAAACCAACTTGATAATCACTGCATTAACACAGTAAACTCTCTGTATGACAAACCTACACTTAACCTCATATTTGGTGGTAAAAACCTGAAAAATTCTACTTTAAATCAGAAACCTGGGCCAGCCAAATAGCTCAGTACAGTAATGGGCCTGCAAGCAGGCCCAGGGGCCAGAGGAGCAATCATCGGGCCTGCCATGCAGACCCTGCCCCAGGGTACGCTGAGATAACAATTGAAACTGTGCGTGGTGGCGCGCGCCTGTAATCCCAGTTCTTGGGAGGCTGAACAGGGCAGATCACTGATTCCGATCTAATAGTGAGACCCTGAGTGCCTTGTAGACCCTTCCCTGAAATACAAAAAAAGAAAGAAAGAAAGATAGAAAGATAGAAAGAAAGAAAGAAAGAAAAGTAGAAAGAAAGAAAGAAAGAAAGAAAGAAAGAAAGAAAGAAAGAAAGAAAGAAAGAAAGAAAGAAAAGATAGAAAGAAGGAATAGAAAGAAAATCAGAAACCACATAGTTACCTGCTCTAGCTTTTATTTTATATGGTATTAGAACTTCTAAACTATGCAGTTGTGCAGTGCATTATTTTATAGTTAGAATACTGCAACATATCAGCCCAAACTATTAAAACTAACAGAAGAATTCAATAAAATTTCAGGATAAAAAAACAGTAAAAAGTCAGTTATTACAGTGATGAAGGACTAGTTGAAAAGGAAATGTTGAAAAGAAACCCATTCAGAATAATTTCATAAAGAATGAAATATTGTGTTTAAAACAGAATGAAGCAAAGTGAACTAAATTATACGGAGAGCTATTCAAGTTCTAGAATTCTTAATACCTGCGGGTGACAAACTTATTCAAACTGAGTCTAACTTTCCAAATTTTCATGATGTCTCACCTAGTTTATATGGCTTTGCTGTACTCAAATAAAACAGTACAGGTAAGTGTTCTTTACAGGAGTTACATTGTCACCCTCAGCAGTGTGGCTCGGGTCGAAATCTTGGCTCCTCTTCCTAAGGAGCTGTGTCCCCACAAGTGCTTCCTGTGCTTCAGTTTCCTTATTTTTTAAGTGAGATGAAATAGTATGTACCAATAACATCATTCCACGAGGATTCAGTAAGAGTTGGTTTATGAAAAGTGCCCTGGACAGCACTCCATATTAAGGTCATTTTAAGTCATTTTTAAAAAACAATTTATCAATATCATCATCTCTGCAGAAGTGCTGGCTTCCTGAGGCCCATGTATTCATTTCCCTCTCTATCCTTCCTCAAGGAATTAGGATGGGAATAAGATTTGCAAGATGGTCAGAATTTTGTGGAAAGCTGAAAGTTTAAACTTTATCTACTTGGGCTTCATGTTGATATAAAATGAAAACTAAGTTAGAGTACCATTTATAGTTTTTTTTTAATTATGTGAGGGAACATTTTAATAATTGTTTTAAATATGCCTTGGAGTAAGACAAAAGGAATCCAGCCAGTAAAAAGAAAAGCTGATGAATTTCATTACTGTTTTTATTAGTGTAATTACCACAAAAAAGCAACACAATCAAAAAGAACACTTCCGCACACTGTAGATGAATTATTATTGTATTTTTGCTCTCACTTCTATAGGAAATGTGATTATTAAAAAGGCAAAAAATATCTGACACAGGCTTTTGTTATTAATACAGACACTAAACCAAGTATAACTATGACAACTTTTTAGTGGATTTTTTAAATTAAGTTAGCTTTTATTCTGTTTTACAGTCCCAATATATATCAATGAAAGTCACAGTGACAAGTGACAGACTATCTTCCACAGAGATTATTAAATGTCATTTAAAATAGATAACAATACTAAAAATTTGCTTTCATATAATCTCTATTGCATAATGATGAAACCATAAGCTTATTTAGATAAATAAAACTCCATTATTTACATGAAAATCATGTTATAAGCCCATCTTTAAAGTAAAAAAATTAGCAAAACTACTATAGTTAAATGTCATTGTGCATATTTATTTTGTAGAAATATGTCTGTCTTGAGGTTAACTTTAATATATACCTAGGAAATATGCACCTGAGAGGGTTACTTTTCCTTCCTAAGATACCATGTGTGAATAAAGTTCTACTGCCTTTGAAATTCCTTTATTTTTTGTTTGTACCAGGGATCAAACTCGGGACCTTGCACTTGCCAGGTGGGGGCTTATGCCACTGAGCTATTGCCCTGGTCCCTGCCTTCGAAATTCTTGAAGTAGAGCCTCAAGATACCAAGACAGCTGGGCAAGTTACAATAGCTGAATTATGAGACAGTAGAGAGAGTGATACAGCTTTCCCATGAAATACAGTGTGTCCAAGAATTACTACCCGTGTGTGGTGGCAAGGTGACTGTTCTCGTTCATGTTTATATCCTGTGTTGTCTTTTGATCCATTTATCCTTAGTTCTTCAGTTTATAGAAAGAGAAAATAAAAAAAGACCTCAACAAAGAAGTTATTTGCCCCAAGACTTAGAGGTAATGAACCAGGAGAACTTGTTATCCAAAGCTGTAATTCCATGTTCTTTTCGTGGTACCATTTTATGACCATTCAGGATGAATGATTAGGAAAATTCTGAAGAAACACATAGAGAGGCAAAACCATCAGCAGTTTTATTTCGTAATGAAAGAAATATTATTGAAATAAAGAATCTACCTTAGGGGCTTGGCAAGATAGCTCAGTGGTTTGAAGTGCCTGCTTAGCCAAGCTTCGGCAAGTGCACAGGGACTGAGGTTCAATCCCTGACACCACATGGCATACCAGCCCAGCCCCCAGGGTAGGCTGAGCCAGCCACAAAAAAAAATGAAAAAGATAATCTACTGTGATATATGTAATATAAGAATGTGGAGAACTAGAACAAAACACAGACTTTTAGTAGCACATGGACACATGGATTAGCATGAAAAATCCAAATGGATTGCTAAATCAAGTGCTTTTAAAATTTTCAGGGTTTTTTTTTTTTTTTTACATTGCTAAGAAGTTAAAAATATTTTGAAAAGTGAATCATTCATTTGTTATTTTTGACATAAATGCTTCTGAAGAAGTCTCTGAAGCAAGCTGATACTTTTAGTTACACTGAAGCGTAACATATAGAGGAGAACTGTTAAGATTTAGATTTCCAATGTCCAGAAAGAACGATGCCCTGCTCTTCACAGAACCCTGAGATGAGATTATCTGATGCAAATCTCAACTTCATCTCTTACTGGCAGCACTTCCTGGCACCCTGAACATGGACAAGTTTACACTGCTCAGCTCCAGGCATGAGCTTCATAATAGCATCTACCTGGCAGTGTTTTACGGCATGAAATGGACATACACGCGTATCAGTGTAAGCTTGTGGCAGTCCTGCAAATGTCTTGCATGAGTTACTCTCCTCTGAAAAGGCTTATTTAGCTCACAGTTTACAGAAGTTTCAGTCTATAATCAACTGGCTCCAAGGCAGGGTGGCACTTGGCAGTGGGCAACTGTTTATAGCAGTGAAAGCAAAAGCAGTAAGATTGGAGTGAACCAAGCCTCTTTGTATCCCTTATATTTTATTCACTCTACTGGGATTAGGGTGGTGCCAATCTAATCAATGGGCTAATCTAGCAATCATCTGCTCAGCACTGCACTATGAATCAAGCACATGCTCTAATTCAGCTACTTCCACTAGGCTTTGGGGGGGACACCTAGACACAAACAGTAACAGGCACCTTGGTGTCTTTAATTTGCTAGGTTCATCATAACAAATACTATTGGGTAGGTGGACTTAAACAAGGGTTATAGGTTAGCTTTTGGTCAGTGTGACAAAAACATCTGCAATAAGCTAATTATAGAGACAGCTCACTCATTTTGGTATATGATTTCAGTGGTTTCAGTCCATGGTTGGCTGGTTTTTTTCCTTTGGGTCCCATATCAAGGCTGACTGTCCTTCTGGAATGTAATGTACAGGAAAGTGTGGCTCTGAGGCAAGGAGAGAGGGGAAGGCTTTTAATCTCCCTTCAAGAACATGTTCCAGTGGCCTAACTTCTGGGTAGATCCCATCTCTTACAGACTCCACTATGTCCCCAAAGCACTAGGGCCTGGAAACCAAACCTTAAGCACACGGCATGTTAGGGCACTTTGTATCCCAACTATAACCACATGGCACATACATTTTATAGTTGTGGGAGGGGAAAGTCTAAAATCAAATTGTTTATAGTTTGATGTTGTTTGTTTTTATTTTTTATTTTATTTTTATGCATTTTGTATAGGGTCTCACTATACAGGTCAGACTCGTGGTGATCCTGCTGTTTTCTGCCTCCCCAGGGTTGGGATTACAGGCAAGTGCCACCACACTCAGACTCATTTGCCTTCTCAGGCTGCCTCTGGGGGTAGGGCTGGTGGTACGCAGGACCGGGGATCAAACCCTGGTCCTTGTGCTTGCCAAAGCAGGTGCTTAGTCCACTGAACTATCTTGGCAGCCTTTTTTTTTTTCTTGAAACCTTTCTCCTTACCTTGAGGATGGTCCCTTTATGCCACATGCTCATATGGTTTTCCTTTTCTTATTCTTCTGATGTTTTTTTCCTTACTTTATAAGGATGCTTGTCAGATTGGATGAAGGTTTCAGTTGAATCCCAATCCATTCATCTTCTTACATAGCTCATTTCCAAATATGCTTGTATTCTGAAATATCAGGTGCTGGGATTTTAACACATAGATTTGGATGGATATAATTCAGCCCTTACCTACCTCTTTCACCTCCTAATTCATGGTGTATATTTGGCCAAAGGTCCAAGCCACTCCCTGAAATCTAAGATGAATATCCTTGAGGGTAAACTTCTCATAAGTGGGCTGCTCCTGGCCAAGGGCTGAGCTTGGGGGCATCTCAACAAAATCCCCGTTCTGCAGGGCCTAAGCATTGCTCCTCATTTTGTGGAAATTTTCTAAGATGTGCATTAGATTCTAAACTTCCTCCCTCCATCCTCCTTCCTTTCCATTCCTTTGTCCTTTCCTCCCTCCCTCCCCTTTTGTTCTCTCTCGTCTACATTCATAGTAGCCAGACCACTGTATTAATCATGATCCTGTTACCACTAAGAAAAGTCCCAGACACCCACAGTTTAAGAGAGGAACAGTTAACTTGGGGTACACTTTCAGCTGCATCAACCCTGGAATACCGTGGTGGAAGAGCGTGATGGACAAAGGCGCACACTTCCTGTGCCCCGGCTGCAGAGCACAGTGGCAGAGCACTGGAGCCACACATGCTCTCCAAGGGCACACCTAGAGACCCGGCACTGATGGGGCGCTACCTCCTAACAGCACAGGCAGCTCTGAGCAGCACTGGTTTATCCCTGAGGAAGCAGCATTTTCATGGCCCAACTGCCTCTCCAGGCATATCTTAGTCCATTCATGTTGAAAGTTCACATCACTGTCACAAATCAGGATTACTGTCTTAGCCTTGTCCTAGCCTTGAATAGCACTCTCCTCATTTTCTGTACAAGCCACCAAATAAATCTCTTCCATGTTTAATCACATCTAGGCACCCAGGTTTCAGGAGACATGTGAAGTCATGCCTGGCCCTGTAGGATGCACTCATTTAGTGGAGATTCAGAGTCAAGCAGGGGAGAGGGAATGATGAGTGATGGAAATGAGGAAGAGCTTCAGGGGTGCTCTGATTGGAGGCATGGGTACGGTAGCCTGGAGGTAAGCTAGATGGAAGTGATTAGGCCTGAGCTTCAAGCCGAGGCGCAATTAGGGAAAATGGCAGTTACTGAAGATATTCTGACTGATGCGGGCTGATTGCTTCAGAGACTGTGGTTTGGCTTCCTAAAGTAGAAGTAGAAGGTGTACATCGAACAGTCTTGCTTGTGAGAAGATCACTACTTCAAGAAAAGCTACACACATAGGTGCTGTAGTTTTTATTTTGTTATTATTATTGATTATTACTATTATTTGGGCAGTGTGTTCAGTGTCTCACTAACACATAGTGAGATTACAGGCACGCATGACCATGCCCAGTCTCAGTTGCCATCTCAGTGTGTCCTCGGGGCAGGGCCAGCATGGCACACCAGTGACAGAACCCTGGCCGCTGCACTCTGCCTAAACAAGCACTTTAGTTCGCTGAGCTATCTGGCCGGCCCTAAACACATAGAGGTTTATTGCTCAGGGATGGCAAATCTGTGCTTTGGCAAACTTGTTGCAAAAGACTTGTATGCCCTTTTGTTGCAATGTTGTTATGCTGATCATCTACAGAGAATATCTGCATGGAGAGTGGCACTCCTGGATTAGCCTTAGCTAACAAGCCTTAGCTCAACATCATGGTCCAAAATAGAGCCAGGAACAAACACTATTGCTATGCACTGGAAGATGCTTTGGAAGCAGTGACTTCCATTTTTCTGTTTAAATCAAAAAAACTATCTCATTGCTCATGAAGATCAACTTTGGGGAGTCAGAAAGCATTTTTCTTAAGGTGGCATATATCTTCTTTTTACTTTTTTTTTTTTTTTAAATGTATTTAGTACAGGGACTGCAGGGTCTCACTACACAGACTGGACTTGTAGTGATCCTCTTGTGTTCAGCCTGCCAAGTACTGGGATTGTAGGTGTGCACCACAATGCCTAGTCTCAATTGCTGTCTCAGTGTGCCCTGGGGTGGGGCCAGCACAACAGGCCAACCTGCTTTAATCTGCTGAGCTATCTGGCTGGCCTAAGGTGACATGCATCTTATTGTCAGTTTCTTTTACTCCAAAGCATCAAAATATTGGCTCTAGCTCAGCTACCATTAGGACTCATGAACAAGATGCTCAGAGTGATGCACTTGTTCATCATGACTTCCATTAACCAGTTAAAGCTGATTATTTTATGGAGGGCATGACCATTATCATTGTGAGGTCTGGCAGTGTTACTATAAGATGCCTTCTGTCTTTGCCTTCTGTGTGACCCTCTCCATGGAGACCATTGACCTGACTATTGTATAAGCGCCAGCATTTCTTTCAGGTAAAATTCCTCAGTAGTCAAAGAGGTCTCATTTTGGACCTCATATTGGAACTACAACTTCTAGAGTTGGATGTTTATGGAATTAGTGCATTTGGAATTAGTACAGCAGAACCATCAAAATTCCATCCAAAATGCGTGAGATTTAAGGATAAGACAGTTGTCAGGACACAAAGGGAGTAGTGTTAGTGGAGGTGCTTGGAGACTAAAGGTGGAAGAGGAAGCTCATCACATGAGCTCAAATCAATCTCTTATCTGGGAATATGTAGATATTTGCTTTAGCTTCTTCCAACTGACAAGCAATTAGCTCCTTGATTTACAAAGATGACATATTTACCATTACCCAGGGTGTAATAAATATATTATAGAATTGGGGGTTTTGTTATTGCTATAGATTTCTTTGCTTATTGTTATATCCCCCACGAACATGCAAATAGAAATGTCATCAGTTTGCCTCCTTTGACGAGACAAGAATTGCTCAGGGGTGTTTTCAGCACAAGTGTCTGGTAGTAGATGGCTCATCCCACAGCCTGTCCAAAGGAGGGCGGTGGGCATGGTCTGGCCTCTGAGAGGGGTGCTAAAGGAGAATGCCAGGCCTAACAGATGTAAAAAGGAGAAAAGGGGTACAAGGGACAAAAGAGGAAAAGGGCTTCTCTTGGTGGAGGCAGCAGAGTTTTATAACAAATGAGAAGTATGATTTTAAAGAAAAGCATGAGAAATATAGAGGAATCATTGCCTGCTTCTGGAGAAACTACGCACTATCAGAAGTCATTGGTTTGCTCCAAAGGTTTTGGATCAGGTATTCCTTTTTTTTAATTTATTTATTAATTTTATTGAGAAAAAAGTAGCAATGGGGCAGTTTCAAAACAGATTATTAGAACAGTTACAATTGGATCAATTATTTCTCATGATTAACCATTCCTAAGCATCTCTGGGAATCCTCAGTGCATGACATTATTGGAAGAGCCCTTGAACTATTGAATTCTGAATTGATTCTTCACTTGTAAAACAGGTACTTAATAACCGCCTCTCTGGAATTCCATGGACAAGTTTGTTGTTAACAGTGTCAGTAAGGTATAATAGCTAAAACATAGTCAAATCCAACGGAAAATGGAAGCAGCCCAATGTCCATTTATAGTGTTTAAAGTTTCAGTAAAGTTCAAGAGGAATTTCTATGGTGTCCCTGGCAAATAGGACATTCTTATAGATTATGGGGACTCTAAACAGAAAATGGTAGTGGGCAGGTGGTGTTAACTGGTAGGTAATAGGGCCAGGCATGAGGAACGAACCCCTTGCAATACCCTTATCGTGCCAGAGTTAAGCAAGAAAGTGTTTAGGGTTGAAGGGAGACTTCTAACAGCTTGGCATTTGCACTGCCAATTCCCAGAGGGATGATGGGTGAGAACTTAGGTAGATCATGGTAGCATGGGAAGAGCTCACGGATGTCTAACAAGCTTACTGATTGTGATTATGAATATCATCAGTTCTGTCAGATCGTCTAGAAAATTGCAGCTGGTAAGCGTGGCCCCCCTCTTCAGCAAGTGATGGTGATTTTAAAAGCTCTTTTACTGTCTTAGAAGATATTCCCGGGGCACTTGGAATTCAAGTTGGTTGGGAGCTAATCAAGCAACTTCTTCCAACTGTAATTGGTGTAGCTCTTCAGAAAGAACATGCTAAAACATAGTCTGAAAATTGGCTTATGGTAACTAGAGTATATTCAGGTTCCATGTGGAATGAATGGAACCTGGATAAATATCCGGCTGAAGCTGTTCAAAAGGAACTATAATTGTTGGTTCTGACCATGTATCTGTTCTGATCAATTAGAATCAACAGGTAATATATGCTCTGAACAATACCTGACCAGTCTTTCTAAAGTAGACCTCTGGCCAGTGAGATAGCTCAATGGACAAAAGTGCCTGCTTGGGAAAGCTTAGGCAAGTGCAGGGACTGCACTTCAATCTCTGGCATGACATGCTGCACCAGCTCTGCCCTCAGGGCAGGCTGAGCCAGCCAGAATCCTGTTGTAGTTGCTCATGCCTATAATCCCAGTGCCAGGGGGCTGAAACCAGGAGGGTACCATGAGTACAAGCTGCAGAGTGAGACCCTGCAGCAATGAAATCCATCAGTAGATCTCATCAGTCTTTGTAGATTTTCCTCATCAATGCTGATTACAGGTGGTAACAAATTCATAGCAGGGTGAGTAGTTTTTATGAATAAATGTATCTGCGATGTTTTTGAAATTTGTTGCAATGGTGATGCTATGTTAGGAGTGTCAGAGATTATATGAATGAAGAGTACAATGACACACTTTCCATTTTTCCTTTACAAAATCATAAACTAAAGAATTGGAATGTTATAATGGTCCATTATAACATTATGCACAATAATTCCCAGAAGGAATTAAAGGTTTGGGTACATTTATGGCCTTGGCAGAAGTACTTACATGGTATAACAACATGCTGTTATAGCCTAACTGACTCCATCTTGACCCCTCAGTCACTATTTTGTTCCCTCCTTGTTGTTTTGTTCTAACTTGCTCTAGTATTCCAACCTCAGAGCCCCGAGTTCCAGGAAAACTAGCTAATTGTTCTCAAACCGCCTGTCCAACTGCTGTTAAAATTAGCTTATCAACCCCAAACTGCAGGTCCTACTGCTGTTGGTGCAAAAAGATACAAATTAGCTGCCCAAATAACTGTTACAAAAGGCGCTAACCAATTATTTTAAGAGTTACCCCAAAGTAACCAATGCAATCTGCTTCTGTAGAAAGCTTGCCTCATTCCCCCTTCCCCTCCCTGGTTGTGGTTTTGAAGCTTAAATACTGCTCCTTGAAATGGCCAGGCGCGCCTCTCCTTGCATTTCTGCATAGAGACCGCCACAGGGTACCTGCTAAAATAAAGCGCTTCCTTGATTTTTGGACTTGTCCCATTGTCATCTGATTTTTGAGTTACAACACACGCCAAAGATTTTCTTTTAATTTCCACATTACTCTTTTTGGGTGGCTCTAAATCTCAACAGCTATCTCTGCAGGCAAAAAGAATACATATAAATGTTTATTAAATACAACCCATTTTTACTTTGGATTTCCAGCTAAAGAGAAGCTCTCTTGTTTTCAAAGCCTCACCAAACTTGTCCTAGATCAAAAGCAACTCTTTCATCTATATTGGTTGTGCTTTGCAGTTGGCCACTTGAAAAGCTCTGCCATTTGGAAGAAGGCTGCACTCCACAGGTGCCGAGAAGGTCTCCATAAGACATGTGTCTCCAGTACAATGGTCACGTTAAGGTTTATGTAGTTATAGCCCCACAGCTTGGTCCTGAATGGAAGACACTTCTAGAAGCCCAAGAAATGTCTGGACCTGCCAGTATGCACGTGATGTAACGATTTCTTCTGTACTGTACCTATCTTTCTACCAACTTTTCATGGGTGTCATTAGTCTGAAGTAAAAGAATTCAGTGAAAGGCAAGGGCACAACTGTTAGAGTTGAGTGGGAGGAAGCTGGGTTATTTGAGATAACTCCTGGTTGTAGGGAGCATTTACTCTAAGGAAGAGGTAGGGTTTATTGTAGAAACAGGTGCAACCATACCCACAAGAATTGGTAAAGTTGGTCGTGTTTATTTTTTTTTTGGGGGGGGGGAACTGGGAATTGAACTCAGGCCCTTGTGCTCGCCAGGAAATGCTTATTCCACTGAGCCATCTCCCCGGTCTGGTCATGTTTACTTATAGCAATTTCATTTCTTGAAATAGCATTTTTTTTATAGCTTGAGTAAGTTTTCTTTGCCTTTGTTTTTCTCTCATAAGTCAAAATACCTTCTCTGTCAGCACACCTGCTGTCACACCTACAAGCTTCCCTGTCCAGAGAGGACCAGTTGGAAAGTGGGCCATCCTACTACTTGACCTGCCAGTCACTAGCTTTATTTTGTTTCTTGGCTTGATTTTTGTTGTAAGGTTCTTTTACATTATTTAAAATAGACACAAAAGTTAGGATGATAATGAGAGTGTATGTAAGTAATGTAGTGTTTCCTGGACAGGAAGTGTTTTGGCTAGATGACCCCAGAAGATGGAAACGTTGACCAAATGCTACCCTGTGCAGCTGCACGCTTGCCTGAGGACTTCAAGATGCTCTTCCTCCATCTGCACACCTGACAGCTTCTACTTTCCTTACAGGCAGAAAACAGTTGAGAACGTATCCTCTAGATCATAGCCACAATCTTAGGACAACACACTTGAGGTGGATGGCACCCTGATGAGAACTAGGATTCAGCTACATTCTGAAGCCAACTCAGGTAACAGTGGGCAGGGGGACTGTGCATGCTGTGCTGTGGCTTCTCTTCTGTGAAAAGCAACAACTTTAGACAACACAACACAAAACACAAACACAAATCAAGAGCAGAAGGGGATGAAGAAGAATGGCCAGTTCTACCAAGGGTTAACGAACAGCAAACAGGCATCAGTAATGACACCTTGGAACCAAGCTGGGGGCACCCAAGGGACTCGGCACAGAGAAATCTGACTACAGATTGTGCTGGCTTCCAGGTTGACAGACTGGACAAGATGCAAGGTCTCATAGTCCCTTAAAAAGTGGGTTTTCCACCTGAGGGAATTTCAGGTTCTTTCTTGATGGGCCCCAGCAAAACTCTGGAAATAAAACTCATTATTAGAAAAACAGAAGCTATTCAGAGATGGCTAACGCAAGATAGCTATTATCACTGTTACTTGACAGAGGTTAAGAGGCTGGAGGAGAACTAGGAAAGCTTGATAATTAAAACAAAGCAACCAAAACCACAAAACAAAGGGGGCAGGACTGTGAGGAGAAAAGCTCCAGGGGTGCTCTGATAGGCGGTTCCTGACAAGGAGATACCAGAGGCATCTCCATGAATAGGCGATGAGAACAGGTTCGGTAGCTTGCAGTTAATTTTGGCTTAAAAACAATAGCAGGGTGCCAGGAAGATAGCTTGGCTGCCTCAGTGCCTGCCTGGCAAGGGCAAGGACTTGGGTTTGAACCCCTGTACCACATGCACTGCTGGTCCTGCCCCCAGGTACACTGAGCCAGCCACGGAGACTGGTGGGTGTGGTGGTACACGTCTGTAATCCCAGTGCTGGGGAGGCTAACAGGAGGATCACTACATGTCTGAGCTGCACCGTGAAACCCTATATCAAAGAAACAAAGAAACAAACAAATAAATGGTTAAATGAAAAGTTTCAAAAACATCAGCATAAATAAATAAATAAATGAAATAATGCGGCAGTTCTTGACCGAACCCCTATATTTCTGCATCTGAGTGGAGGCTGTAGGGTTGTGAGTCGGATGTTGTCCTACACCATCTGCTCTTGTCTGTCCTTTCATCCTCACCACTACCATTACTAGTAATGTCATACACACGATGTTCTGGCTTCAGTCTTGGTGCAACAAACACACACGTTGGAGGAGAAACATGCGGAGCACTGCCTGGCTACTGCTAATTGCCCTGTAACAACCTAGAGAAAATCTGTGGCGTATATTTTGAAATGACTAATGATCATAAACGTGCGTTGAAAGCCTGCCTTTCTACGTCTCTCAAAAGTCAATACCGTTTGTCCTTGCCTTCTGATATAAGCAGTTGTTCCCAGAGATAAAGATCGTTATCATTTTCCTCCTATGTCCTCAATGCCACCACACACACAACAGGAAGAGAATCCTCTGTCCACTCCTTTCTTTCTCCCTAGAGAGTTTGCTGTACTGTACCGTGGTGTCTGTTTCTCTGCAGATTTTAATGTTCTGACTGCATGTTGGAGGGAAATACATGCCTGCTGCAAAGACTGGCGGGCATGTCTTACTGTGTGTCATGTCTGAAATTGCTAAGTCTTCCATAATATTCTTTTCATCATGTGTGTGGTAGTAAGGATTGAACTCACAACCATAACACTGAGCTATGTTCATGCCCCTTTACATTTTTAAAAATTTATTTTGCAATAAGTTCTCACCAAGTCACTGACCTGCCCAGGCTGGGCTCCAACACGTGAGGTGCAGCCTCCTAAAGGACCTTGCCCCATAAGTCCTGGCTGCCCACTGCAGAGCTTGCGGCAGGTACCTGTCCCCTGGGGCAGGTAGTGCTTATCTGTCTCCAGTGCCCAGCCACTCACCAGTGTTTCCGTGCAGCTGTGTACCTATAAAATACAGCATGCATCTGTCACTTCCTCGGTATTTGCCTGACACCTTGCTAATTGAGGTTTTCATTAAATTCCCAGGATAATTCTCTCCCAAGCTCCAGCCAGGCTCCTTGTGATTCAACAGAACCATCTCTGTCAGCTTAATTTTCCTTCAGGCTGGGGCTGACCATTTCACTTTCCTCTCAGAAAACTTCACTTCTTAAATGACTATGCAAAGGAGAACTCAGAGTTCTTGGACATGTGGTGCTCTTTCCTCTCCGTCTGATACACACTTACCTCCTGTTATGGTTTATGTCTAGGTGTCCCCCCAAAGCCTCATGCACTCATGGGGTGGCTTCTGGAGTTTGTCATTGATTATTTAGGGTGTGGGTGCTACACCCGCCCTGGGGCAGGTAATCTGCATTTCAGTGTGAGGAGGAGAGAGAGGCTGGCTAGCTCCCGGAGCTGCTGCTCCTCCCTTTGCTCTTGCTGTTTTTCCACCACCGTGAACGGCTGCTCTGTGCCATGTGCCACTCTCTGCCTTGGAGTCAGCTGAGTATGGACTGAAACCTCCACTAACTGTGAGCTAAATAAACCTTTCCTTCCTTAATTCTGGGTGTTGGGTATTTGTCTCATCAATGAGAGAAGAGTAACTGAGACACCCTCTCCTCCTCTGGCCTCTCATACTACACTGGCTGATGAAGTCCACATCAAAAGCACTTACGTGCATGCTTCTCTTTCACATTCAATAAAACGTGTGTGAGCTGCCTGTGTGTGTAGGCCACACCACTTGCTGCCTTTGGAATAGTGACTGGATTGGTATCTTTTTTTGTTGGCAGAACTGGGGCTTGAATTCAGGCCCTTGCACTTGCATAACTGGCATCTTATAAACAGTAAAAATTAAACAACTGATTGAAAATTCTATATATGTGAGAATCACCATAGTACAGTGAAAGCAGACAGGTTTCCAGAGTTGGCAAAATTAACTACTCTATCATAATATTTTCTTTCTACAATGCAGACAATGAATGGAGTTTGAATATGAGGCAAATCTGAAACATATTATTGAATTTTTCAGACCAAAGTGACACAAGCTCCATCCTGAGAAGAGTAAATAATTTCAAGAACACTTTTGGTGAGTAGTTTACAGGCTCCTTTATCTAATGTGATAGCAGAATGTTGGATGCTATTGAATTCGTAACTACTTCTCATCTCTTTGCTGCCTTCCATTTATTTTAAATTTGTTTTCTATTTTTAACTTTTTTATTGACACGTCTTTGCAGTACATAATGATTGCATTCATTGTGGAGGGGTTGGTACATGTATGTGACATTTCTTAATCTTTGGTGTTGTTGTTGCAATCAGGGATGGAACTAGGGACCTTGTGCTTGCCAGGCAGGCACTTAAGCCACTTAGCTATCTCCCCGGCCCTCTTAATCCTTCTTTTTAACCCCTCTCCTTTTCTCCCCCTCCTTCCATCTCTTGGATCCTCCCATATATATGTTGTAGATGTCTGTAGTACATAATGATCACATTCCTTGTAGGGACTCAGGACATGTTCATGCCACATCAGTTTTGTTTTTATCTAATTTTCCTTCCCTCCTGCCCCTCCCCACCTCCTCATTTCCTCCTCCTTCACAGTGTTGGGAGGAGTACAGGAGAAAGCAGAGTTGTAGCAAATAAGTTATCGAGATAACTTATGATAATTTGGATATGCAGCTTGTATTTGAATATTCAACGTGGTACAAAGTAGTCGCTGAAATGTTAAAAATAAAAGAACTTTATTCTCTAGAAGAATAATGAAGGGCCTGGGAAATGTGCTTCTCCTTTACCTAACTTCAAGAAAAAAGGGAAGCCTGGGTGACCGTGTGGAGTGTGGCAAGGAGGAGCATGACAGTAACAACGCTGTTCTTTCTGTTTTGAACCATATTTTGGCATAAACAAAAACTGTATGAAACATTAGCCGCTGATCTTATTTTGTACTTGAGAATAAGAGAAGTGTTGCTTAAAGATAAATTCTTCTTAACCATGATATTAGTTTGTAAAATAAGTGGGCAAAGTTATATGACCATGAAAACAGCTTTTCATTTTTCCGCTAATTCTCTCTCCCTCTCTCTCCCTCTCTCTCTCTCTCTCTCTCTCTCTCTCTCTTTCTCTCTCTCTCTCTCTCTCCTTCCTTCTTTCTGTCTGTCCTTCTCTCCCTCCCTCTCTCCCTCCCTCCCTCCCTCTTTCCCTTCCTCTCTGTTTTCCCCTCCTTCTCCCCTTTCCCTCTTTTGTTGTTGGAAACCATATTCTGCCATATAATGATTTTGCACATTGCTGGCTCAGGGGAGAAATGAAAAGCCAACTGGATCAATATCTGGAGACGAAGCTCTTGGGTTAAGAACAAAATGTACATCTGTGATATTTCAGATTCTTTTTCCATTTGAGGAATTTTTAACCAGTGGAATTGCATCCCAGGAAATGGAGAAATAGCTATGATACATGTGGATCCAGCCAGCATTTACTAAAGCTATTCCACTCATTTATAAAATACTCATAACTTTTCCAAGAAGTAAGAATCAGTTCTAAGCCATGAAGTTTCAAACAAATGAGTTCGATTCTCATAGCTATCCCAAGAAATGTTGCATAACATGGTTTATCAAACATACCAGACAATATTCTGGTCTCTGTCAGTGAGAGGCTGCTATATTATTTAACGCCATACACCTATGGGCTCTTGATGATTGAGAGCTACTGCTGTGTCACCTTCCTAAGATTGAAGTCTTGGTGCTTAGGGGATGGGGAGATGGCTCACTGGAATAAGCACTTTCCTGGCCAGTGCGAAGGCCTGAGTTCAATTCCTGGTTCTGCCAAAATAGAATAAAAGAAAAAAGTCATGCTTTTCCAGGACAGCCTGAAAGAGTGGTTCACCACAGGTCTTAGGGATCCCTCTTCTTTCTGACCCACATCGTGAAATGCACTGAGATAAATTAATCTTCTCCGTGTATCCTCCAGATTCCTTGAAAAAGATAAAATTGAAAGTCAGGGCTTCTTGTTTTTGATATTCCCCACCACGCAACCTATACCTGTTGAAGAGATGATTGCTACCCAGCTTGGCTTGCCCCACTTATGGAATTTAGTCACTCTGACCTCAAAATCACTACCTGTCTGCCCTGGTCCTGAGAGAATCCCTTGGGATTTGCTTTTCACTTGTAGGCTCCCAAAGCACCAGCACCCAAGGGTGCTCTTCACATGATAGCCATGATGCATGCCTTCTGTGCGTGGATAATCCAAAGTGATGCCCATGCTTTCTCTCACTTACCGGACAAATAGTATTTCTCCCAAATGTTATTTATATCAATGTAATCACTACATGTTTGCTCATACATTTACGTGTGCATTTTCAATGTGATTTTTATTAGTTTAACATATTTACTTAAGTATTCTGAGCAAGCTGTTTCGAGTCATTTATCTACTTCATGAATGGGTTTGATTGAGCTTGCTTTCCACTGTGCTAGCTCTGTTCTGAAGCCTGATGTGTGGGAAGCACATGTGTTTAAGGAGGGTGAAGATCGCTCACAATCCTCAGAGGGAAAAATAGGATAATGGATTTGTAATTGCCATTGATTGCAAAAATAGATTTTCACCCTTCCATGAGATAAGAGTGAGTGTTGTTTAATTGCTGTAAATGTGTCCTATCCCTCAGGAACTGGATTCAGAATGTATCATAACCTTTTACCTGGGAGACTAAATATAGGTTTGTGCTGATTGCTGATTATTATTTTTAAATCTCTGAAATCTTGTCTTAATGCACTACTACAAAAAGTATTCTGATAATGCCATGGATCTCAGATGCATCATTAAAGTCACACCAGTATTCATAAAAAGAGTCAACGTATTTGGTGCACTTAAATTTTTATTCTAAGAAAGATGACCTGGTTTATTACATGTAAGAAAACAGTGTTATCCAATCAATTAATGAGACAGGAGCAGTATGTGCTTCAGGACTTTCTATTAGTACATAAAACCTTAACAGAATAATGGAGCAACATATGAAGAGCAAACCTATAAATTTAGGTTCTTGCATAGTACAGATGTTAAAAAATACTTTATTGACCTTCTTTTAAGGCCAATTTATAAGTATATTTATTTTAGGAGAGTTATGATGCAGTTCTTACCTGAACCCTTACTATTGATCTTTTCTGACAGTCTTTTATTTTTTCATCTTCGAAACAATGCATATTGTCATTTCAGACATGTTTGTAAAGTACTCTGAAGTAAAACAAACACAAAAGGTAAAGAGCATGAAGCAAATTATTATGATTCTCCTCAACACCTTTACACTATACAAAAATTTCATTGATGTCACACATTTTCTCATCAAACAGTGAAGTGAACATTGTAGTACAAATTATATTCCAGACTTTGTCAGGAGCTACCACAGTACACATTCAATTTTATCTTTCTATGCTCCAATTTTCCTGCCAATAAAATAATGGTTTTAGATTTCCAGGATAATATCTAAATCCATAATCCTATAAGTATGGCGTTTATATATGGATCAGTGTATGCATTTCAAATGTGTTCTTAGCCCAAGGGCTGAGACACAAAGTGTTTGCATTTTAATAGAAAATATAGATAGTAAATACTTATTATAATATTAGTAGAAATAATGATTCTAAGGAAATTTCAAGTTGCTTTTAAAATAAAATATATTTAATAGTTTTTTAAAAAAATATTTATTTATTTATTTGATATAGGGCCTCACTAGGCAGCTCAGACTTACAGTGATCCTCCCGTTTCAGGCTGCCCCGCACTGAGATTACAGGCGTGCACTACTGTTACCGGTTCTGGGGCTGGTATAGTGAAGTAGCAGGGATCAAACCTAGGTCCTTAAACTTGCCAGCCAGATGCTTAGACTGCTGAGCTCTCTCCCCAGCTCAAATAAATAATGGTATTCTAAACCAATATCAGAGAAAAATTTGCCTTTGGAGAGGAAGAATATTTGCTATGTGGGAAAATATTCAGTATGTCTGGAAGGTAATAATCCAAGCTATGTCTGCAGTTCTGTGAATGTTTCACAGATGGCTTTCATTGTGTTAGTCCTTGTAACAGAGATTACAGAATTTTTTTTTCTCAAAACATTATTAAAGATGAAATGCACATATTGATAACTTCATATATATTGTAGGGAAATATCAGAACTTAAGTTGTTCATAGAAAATGGAACAATTTCAATACATAGTTTGTGTGAATGTTATTAATTTTATGGTCCATAGCATTGCAAGGACAAAGTCAGAACTGGCTTTATTTTGGTGACTTCATTTTAGCACGTAATTATGTCTGAAGCATTTCATTTACTCCTATCTCTTTTTTCAATCAGGGAGCATTTAGAACTAGCTACCAAATTCCACCCACATGCAAATTGTTAGAAAATGGCTCTGGGCAGGTTAAGATAGCTCAGCAGACTAAGTGCCTCCTTAGGCAAGCACAGGGACCAGGGTTCAATCCCTGGCACCACTTGGGTGTGCTGAGCTGGCCACTGAGACCAGGAGTGGTGGCACATGCCTGTAATCTCAGTTTCGGGGCAGCTCCAAACAGGCACATCACTATGAGTCCAAGCTGAGTATGATACCTTTTACCTAACACTTAATAAATAAATAATTAATTAATTAAATAAAAGCCTGGAGTAGAAGTGTCAGACACCAGAAAGCCTGATGCTATTTAATACTCAGAGTAAATTCTTTCCCACAGAGCTCTGTATACAGCAGGATTTTGTTGTTTGGTTTTTGTTTTTAAATATATATAGTTTTCCTTCTATTGTTACTGCTTAAAGGAAGGAAACAAATATACAAATATATACCAACTTACAATGGGAAATAATTCTTTTAAGAGAGAGAATTTCTGTGGATAGTTTGTTTTTCTAAGTTTTCTTAAAAGCTCCACTTCACAATATCTTATAAGAATATTTTAATAGTTTGCATTTGAATAAAAATAATTGGGAAAATTAAATGTATGCTTGAAAGGGTGGAGGCTTTTATATGGAATTCTTTTTCCAGAAAATTGGCTTAAAACACATACTTTCAAAGAGAGAATATTTCTCATTACATCATCCTTAGAGAAAGCTATGAATTTAGGCTGGTTTCCCACAGTTAACTGGTAATCACTGAAATAGTGTAAGGTTTGGAAAGCTAAAGCAGGGACTACATTGTGTTTCCAAAAATTTGATTCTTGATTTTGATCTACAACAATGGAGCTCTTCATTTCCACAGATGCCTGGCAGTCACTTAGAGATCGCTTCACCCAAATTAGGCATCCAAGAAATGAATTCGAAGTGTGGTTTTAAGAATAGGGATACTGCAAATGTGTTAGTGTGAATTTGTTTGGGACAGCTAGAGCAAGAAAAATTTAGCAAATAAAACATTCTTATGGCTTCTGTTTATTAAGTTTTACTTGCTATTATAGTGCGGGTCTTTGCATGGAGAAACAACAGAGGAGAAAAAAAATTGTAAGCTTATTTTATAAGTCACCCAAAGAGTCAGATACAAAGAGAGTGCAGGATATCTATCCACACACTAAAGACCCAAAAAACCTCGCTGAGGGCCTGGATCCCACAGCAATGCCCTGCACAAGTCGAGCTGAAGACCTACAGCCCATGACAGTGCTCCCCAAGGGTCCAGCTGGAGTCCATCAGCCCATGACGAGGCCTCAGGCAAGCCTGTTTCAAGGATCTGTGCAGGGAAGGTCCAAAGGTCACGGCACAGGGTACAGAGTCTGTGCCTGCAGGATGAAGGAGCTGTGCCAGCAGGTTGTGGAATCTGCACTGGAGCCAAAAGCAATGCTGAAGGTCAGGTCTAGAGCTCCCTCAATGAGCACTGCAGCTAGCTGGGCCTGGTGGCACACACCTATAATCCCAGTGCTTGGGAGGCTGAGGCAGGAAGATCACTGCCAGTTTAAGACCAGTCTGATGTCTCTACATTATGGTCAGCTCCACCGACTGTACTGAACTTTGTGGAACTGGTCACTATTTCTTTCTTTCTGAGAAACAAGTGGAAGATTTGTAAGTTTATTTATTTATTTTTAGTATTTTAAAAAATCTTTATTTATTTATTTATTTATGTATATAATAATATGTACATAATATGTATAAGGTCAAGCTATGCAGCTCAGACTCATAGTGACCCTCCTGCGATTACAGGCATGTGCCACTACTCCCGGTTTCATTGGCTGGCACAGGGCCAGTATGACATGCCTTACCAGGGATTGAACCTAGTTTCTTGCATCTGCCAGGCTGGTGCTTAGACTTCCTAGTGTGCTTAGACTTATAGTGTCTGTTTCTTGAAAAAAAAATCAAAACTGTAAATAAATCAAAATAAAATGTAAGGGTTACATAGCAAATATAATAACTAAAAATTTGTAAGAACCATTTTGACACTATGCATCTTTTATGTATTCTTACCCCTTTCTATTCAGTTTATCTTTGAGAGAAGAGTAAATTAAAAGTTTTACTTGTCTCTTCTTCAAGAATTAACAAAGTAATAGTGGGGGCTGGGGAGATAGCTCAGTTGAATAAGAGTTTGCCTGGCAAGTGCAAGGGCCTGGGTTCAATCCCTGGCTCCGCAAAAATAAAATAAAATAAGTAAAAATAATTTAAAAATCCCAAAGTAATAGGAATTTCACAGTATTTGTTGTAATACATAATGTCTTCCAACCAGCTGTTAGAGAGAACCTGAAAGAGAAAAATGGGATCTGAAGGGTACAATGGAGACTGGTAAAAGGGAATGAACTTATCCACTTGTAAAATTTTGAGCAGGAGTATTTGGGATGAATGAACTCCTATGCATTCATATGTTATTTAGTGCTATTAATAATATTGAAAGGGAAGCACAATAAGGCCAGACCAGGTGATGACAAAGGATTCTTGAAAAGTACTTTAGGTAAGTCTAAGTCAATCATGCAAACCTTTTCTTAATTATCCACAGTGTCAAACTGTTTTGAAATAATTCATTTCTTAGCAACATCCCCTTATCAAAAAGCTTAGACATCGTAAAAATAACAAGTGAATTTTGTCTCTTCTAGAAACAAGAAAATGTACCCTAACTATGCATGTTGTTTTTTTCCTGAAGAGATTCAAAATTGGCTTGAAATAATTTAACAGCAGCCTGCCTACCACGCATTAAATTTTCATGATCCCTTTGCAAAGAGCTGCATTCGTAGTCATGTGTGTGAATAAGGGCACATACACACAAATTATCTCTCTCTTTTTTTTGGCAAAACTGGGGATTGAATTCAGGCCCTTGTGCTTCCCGACCCCTCATAGTCTCTTTTCTAGTTTGCACTGTGTTTCAGTACAAAATCATTGGTTTGGTATCTGATCTGATTCCAAATATATAAGCATATAAAATTCCCATTTCCAATGAAAGAGTTCCTGAACTTTTGTTAAGACATTTGAATGAACTATTAAAAGGTGGAAGCATTTCTTTGGGATGCACACACTATTATTTTTTTCTTTAGAGTTCCTTTGATATGTTGTTAATTGTTATGATCATCCCATTGACTAAAGTGTCCGCTTCTGCTTAGGGAATCCAGATAAGTAGTGGTAGATGAGACTCATTTTCCCAGGAGCCAGCCGGCCACTAGCTGAAGCTGCTTATATCTTGACAGATGTTGGCAGGGAGAGAGCTCAGTGGCATAAGCCACTACTTGGCAAGTACAAGGTCCTGAATTCAACCCTTGGTGCCAACAAACGAACAAGCCTACAAATCTCAGCAGATGTGCTTCAAAGGCTGTCTCAGGACTCTCCCTGTTCCTTGTTGCTCCCAAAATTTCCTGTCTGCTTAACTCACTGCCCTAAATATTTCAGTCCAATGGCGAAGGAAATTTAATGTGGAGGGAAGACAATCTCAAGATTTACTTATACCACACACTTAAATTATGTAATGTATTAGTTTAATCCTAAAACAATCACAGTTCTGCATGTAGGTGCATAGGTTTTCTATACAGGAAAATATCATTTAATAAATAACTATGCTCCTTGGTTGGGATGAAGAGTAAGCAAATAAGTATCTGCATAAATCCTTCAACAAAGTCAGTGGTACCTTTTAAATTGTGTACTTGTAAAAAACCCATTCTGCAGAGATGGAGAATTTCTCATTTCTAGGAAGCATTTCATAAAAGTATTTGTTGTTGTGGAGTACAATAGTACCTTCATCATATGAGAAAGCCAGGGCCTTGAGTTCTTTACCAACAAGAACACAAAACCAGAACAGGGTTGTAGACACTCTGGTTGTTTACTGAGGATGTGTCAGTACTAGAAATGCAAGTCCAGTGCAGTGTCACACTTGTAGATCGGTGTGATCATGTACTCAGTCCTGTTTTTGAAGCACAAAACAGAATGCAAAAACCTCCATATTGTCTAAGGTGTGACTTTTAGTTCAATACTGCTTTCAATCTTAAGAACATTTCCCAGTACTCAGGGACTTCCCACAGCTAACATGTTTTGATAATGTCATCAATAGCTACTCTAAATTGGCCCAAGGTCTGCAGTGGAATTTTTAAACAGAAAACTTCCCATTCTAATCACACACAATACATCTAGAAATTTTGATATTATATTCTGCTTTCTGTCTGGATTTTATAATTTCTTCCATGGAAGCTTGACATATCATTTATTCAACTTTACCTTTAAGTACCTTCGATTTTATGTTGCTCTCAAAAGGAGAAATTTATTTCATTGAATAATTTTTCCATTGTAACAATTGCTTTATCCATAGCTGTTTATTTTTACATATTTATTCTGTAATCTTATTTTTACATATTTACTTTTTAACTAGCAGCTTTGATGAAAAATAGTTCAGTTTATCTCTAATGCTCTCAAATAAGTAATTTACTTCACAATTATAGTTCTATTTTTAGTTTGCCAATCTCAAATATTCCATTTAACTTATAGTTGATTCTATGGGGCAGCTTTTACTGTCTTTTATGTTGCTACTTTTTACCAATGTGGTCATCTGTGACCGCTTGCCTAGTTTAAGAGAAATGATTATGTATTCCATATTAAGAATAGTATTAGGGCCAATGAGACAGCTCAGAGGACTAAGTGCTTGCTTAGGCAAGTACAGAGACAGAGTTCAATACCTGACACAGCATGTCCTGCTGGCCTGTCGCAGGGTACACTAAGCCAGGATGGAGTCAGGGCATGATGGTGCATGCCTGTAATCCCAGCACTAGGGGGTCTGAAAACAGGAGGATCACTGTGAGTCCTAACTGTGCAGTGAGACACTGCACCCTCCCAAAAAAAAGAATAGTCTTGAGCACTTGGGAGGCTGAGGCAAGAGAAGGCCAGCCCAAGCTACAAAGTGAGTCCAAGCCAGCCTGAACTATATCTATTGAGACCTTGTCTCAAAAAGACAAAAAAAGAAAAAAAGAAAGTCTTTTTCTTTTTCTTTTTTTTTTTTTGATGTATGTAGCACAGGGCCTCACTACACAGATCAGACTCACCAGCACAGCATACCAAGGACTGAACCCTGGTCCCTGTGTCTGCCTAAGCAGGTACTCTAATTTGCTGAGCTATCTGGCCAGCCCTAAGAGTAGTCTTGAGTGTAAGCAATTCATATTGGTGGAGCCAAGGTGCTGGTGTTAGTCTTTGAGTGTAGGTTGTCATGAATGGTAATTATAGGAAAGTTTATCCGTTTTGTTATTTGTAACTTACATTAGGAGTGTGTGGTACATATTTCCAAGTAATTTTCCCATCTTTCATGAAGGTTCTACTATAATTACTTCCATATTTTTGATTTTTTAATATGAGATATTACATGAATAGATACCTCTGTCTTCATGGAATAAAATGTAACTTGTTATATACTCTGTAAAAAACTTCTGGGTTGAATTCATGACTTTATATTTCTTGAATATATATGTATATATTAATATATGTACTAGAATATACATCTTTATGAATTTGGGCTTGTTTTATCTTGAGAAAAAATGCACAATTATTTGTTTTGTTTTCTCTTTTATTATTTGATTTCAAGTAATGGCCACTAGATATTTTTCTGAAAATTTGCCTGCTTTACTGGCATACACTTTACAAATTGAAATTGCGTACAAATTGAAATTAAAATCTGTGATAGGACATTTTGAGGTATAGTTAAAATGTTATCACTATCATTATAAATAATCTTTAGATTTCTCACTTCACATAGTTACTATTTTTGTGTGGGGGTAGGCCATTGAAAAATTTCTCATAGCTAGTAAATTTAAAAAGAAATTGGTAAGTATTGTCACTGTTTCTGGACCATATTCATCTTGCAGAATTGAAATTATACCTGTTGAGGAAACAGCCTTTGGATTTTGGATTACTTAGTTTGTTTTTATTTCCCAGGAATCAAACTCAGAACCTCGTGTCTGCCAGGCAGACACTGTGTCACTGAGCTACATCCCTGGCCCTCAGTTTTTCTTAATGAATATCTTTCTTCTTATCATTTTCTGTCTCAGTCCTTACTTATTTTTTTCCAACTTTATTTTACAGTTATTTCTAACTTTTGAAATTAAATACTTAATATATATCAATTAATTTTATTAATAAAGGTATGTTTAGCCTGGATATTTCTATGAGGAATGCTGTATTGTTATTCCACAATTTATAATAGATAATGTTGTTAACATTGTTATTTTTTATACATTATGAAACTATAATTTGAATTCCTTTGCTCTGGCATTCCCTAGTTAGAAAAATTTTAAGTAGAATGATAGTAATCCAGCTTTTACATTTTTGTTAATTTCCTGCTTTATTGAAGATATTTTTGGGTGTTACTACATGACAATTTAAATATGCTTGAAAATACTTAATTGCTGGTAATACCCATGGGCACAAACAGACCAGTTAATGTAAATGCATTGATTAGATTTGCCTAATTAATTTTTACCTATGTCTTGTGTTCTCTAGTTACTACAAGCTGATGGAAATGACATGAGGTCTCTCACCTTTTTCTTCGTATTACCTAAAACTTCTACTTCATACATAATAATGCTACCTAATTTAATAAATATAACTGTTGGATTGTATTTGAAAATATAGTATTGATATTAATCATTATATAGTTTATTTCTATGTTTTGTATAATGCTTTTGCCATGCAATAAATAGTGCTAGCCCCACACCTACTTTCTTAGGAAGAGAGTTTCCCTCAATTGCACCCACACTCTGGAGGACCACCTAAGCAGCTCTCCTTGAAACAAGAGCAATCCTTTCCAGTTTGGCTGAGCCTGACCCTGTTTCCTTGTATTGATATGTACACAGCTGGCTAGGGTTTCTCTTTATCCCTTTAGTTGGCTTTAAGCAATGCATATTGGTCTAGCCGGAATGCTGGTGGTAGTCTTTGAAGAAGGCCCTTGAGTTTCCCCATAACCCTCACTTGCTGCTCCTTAATATGAGCTGGGTCAAGACAGGATAAAGAGACAAAGTTCCATATTATCAGCTGGGATCGAGCCTTAAGTTACAGACTATGACTTCCTGGGGCTTGAAAGATTACATCTCAGAACTAAAGCACCAGACACCAAAACTTTAGATACTATCTTAACTGTGTAATGCAGATCACTCCCTGTATATCCTTCTCTCTGCACACATCAGAGGCAAATGCAGGCCTCCTACCTGGCCCCACTCGTGTCACCCACATACTTCCTGCCACTCTCAGTCACTCATCCTCAAGCCAATCCTGCCCTCTTCACAAATGAATAAAAGCTGGCTTCAGTTTTGAGTGAAGGCCTTTGCTCCAGAGAGCCATCTTTGTGGCTGAACTTAGGACCTCTTGGTTCTCCGTAATTATAAATACGCCTGTGTCTTTATTCTTCCTGTAGTTGCCCTGGAAGTGGTAGAGTGGAATTAACTGGGTGGAATTCCAGTAATTTACTCTTAGGATTTCAGATATGAACTTCTTGGACTGAGAGGAGGACCAGGAAAGGATTTCTACACACATCCCTTCATTACCTGCAGATGTCCACTTCTATCACTGCAATGATGTGGATGTTGCCCTGAAAGACAAGAATTCATATTGACTCGCTGTGGAAAATGGTTAAGGTAGGCCAGATGTGCGCGCGTGCGTGCGTGCGCGTGCGTGCGTGTGTGCGTGCGTGTGTGTGTGTTCTATGCGCATGCACACCTGGTGATGCACACTTAACCTTCTTCAGATAACTGGAATAAATTATTTTAGAGACCCATCTCCCTTGTCCCCCTCACTAACACTACCACACCAATATTTTTAGGTACCCTGTTCCTCAGTACTAGGCTGCACATTCTGCAGCTCCTGCTTGGTCGGTGTGTTTTATAAAATCTCCTTGATCTCTCAAGTGATCTCTTCTCCGCATTCTCCCCAGTTCTCATAAAAGTGACATGGAATTTGAAACCCTGTCAGTTCTGCTCAGGCGGAGAAGACACCAGCGTTGGCTCCTGCTGTGCTGGCTCACCCTATGCTTATAGAGTCCCAGGACTTCATGATTAAATATTAATAGTGGTTCCTAGTTACGCGGGCTCTAGAATTTCCTTTTGTAGTGTTTTGTCCTTACTGCTTCCTTTATTTCAGAAAAGTGGAAATGTTTTCATTGCAAAAGTGTCTGAAATTCTCACCATTTTTGAAAAGGTCATAGATACAGGCTGGAAATAAGCAAGTGTGCAAAATTAACAGTTTGCAAAGTGGCCCACACAGTGAGAGGCTTTCTCATGAATGGAAGTTATGCCATATGCTAACTGAAATTTGGTCATGAAGGCTGAACTCACACAAAAGTTGCACTTTTCGTTATATAGGTCTTGCTTTATCTTGGTCTTAACCATCCAGCAGAAAAGTATACACATGAGGTATAGAAAGTAATGCCAGATTACTATGCTGAGCTATAAAAGACTCAAGTCAACAACTTCAGACATTACCAGTCCTGTGGATAATCCACTACTACTATGGACTACTAGACTATATTGGATTACTTTGTTGAATTCATGCATGTACAAAATTTGAATGCCAGTGGAATAGCCATCTCTGACAAAAGTAAAAAAAAAAATGAAAAGAGAATATAAATGAAGGACCATTTGTAGTGAAAAAAATATGTATACCTGTATATATAAAATAGCATAGATATACTGCTACTTTCTCTTAGTTCAATGAGAAGAAAGCTTTGAATAGTGTTTAGACAAGATATCATGTCTGCATCTTGTACTATGAATAACTACTACGAGGACAACAATATGCAATGTATTAATTATTGTAACTCTCCTACTAGCCTATTTTGAAAGTGTCTCATTGCTATTTCTTTGTTAAAATTAATATAAAAAATGAAAGCTGAAGTGCAGGATATTATTTTTAAAATTAAAATAAAACTTGAATACTAAAAAATATTTGAATAATGTTTTAAATTATAATATTACCTATATTACATGAGAATGCCTGAAGAAATATATTAATATAAATTATAAAAGTATGTATATATTGCCAAAATTACTTATAGAAGTCATAATTATTTCAAACTGAGAATTAAGTAAATGCCAATTTAAAATAAATTCCTAACATAGTCTGTAGGTTCAATCTCATGTTTGCTGATCTAAGGAAATATCACACATTTTTAGAAATTGAAGTAAATGTTTTTCTAATTCACATACAATGCATAATAGTGAACTGCCTGTGTGAGGAAAGCCCAGGTGCAGTGGATCAGCATGGTCCAGGAGTGGCTGGAGATTTCCTAAAGAACCAGCCTGGGCGTGTGCCGCCTTCCAGGAGGCGGGCTCGCTTCTGCCTGTCTAGACAGCTCTAGTCCCTGCCCCTCCTTGGAGCTCCTCCCCTGGCTTCCAACAGAGGCTACCGCTTCCTTTTAAAAATTTTTTTGAATGAGCAGAATATATTTATTAGGGGGAAAGAAATGTCCTGTCCAAGAGAGGAACAGGAGGGGGCCCAAGTGTGTGGTCCCAGGAAGCTGTCTCTTCCAGGGATTTTTATAGAGGAAAATAATGTGATGAGGCAGGTCTAAGGTGGTGGAGAGCATGCGAACTCTCTTAGATGTGCGTGAGGTGGGAGAAAACTATGGACAACCATTGAGATTACAAGCACCATTGCTCAGGTAAAATTGATTAAATCCAGTATCAAATGAAGGAAGCGAGTCTCATAGCAAGCGGCATGAATACGATACAGGGTCTGCTCCTGTTGGGGGGTGGGCTAGTGACTCATTTGGGCTCTTTCAAGGTGATTGATACCTATTTAGAACATCAGTCCCTGATGCCCATCCCTAGGGAAGTGTGTAGCTGTGTTTGTTTCCTCTTTTATCTTGAGGTCTGGTCCATAGGGTGGGGTCTGTCTCTTCCAAGTTGCAAAGTCACCTTGTCTTCCATATTGTCTCCTTGGGGGCCTGGCCCTGTCTGACTGCCTAAAATATTTCTATCTAATTCATCTGCCTACAACATTCCCCCCTCTGAAGAAGTAACCTGAACTGCTGTGAGGGAACCATGGGCGATGGGGGGCTTGTTGGTTAGCTCAGTTGTTTAAGCACTTGCTGGGGAAACCCAGTCAGGCTCAGGGGACAGTGGTTCGATCCCCAGCTCCCCAGGCCTCACCAGACCTGCCCCTAAGGCAGCCTGAGCCAGAAAAAAAAAAATCCTACTGCTTCCAGTGAGGAACTCAGTGGGGACAAATACAGTTCTCCTGCACTAGGGCCTTCGCATTTCTAGGCACACAGCCCTTCCGCACTTTCCTGGTTCTACTGCCCGCGACCACTGTTGGACAGGCTTGTAAATTCTTACACAATTGTGAATATTTCATTGAATCTGCTTCTCTAGGAGGCACTGAGTGATACAGTATCTTTTCAATGCTCTATTACTAATTAAAAATAGATCTCATTTATTGATGTCTTATTGATTTGAAAGAGACTTTGTAATTCTAAGGTTTGGCTGAAAAATTACAACCACTTTCTCTGAATATGATATCTAATTGATATCAGTATCTTACCTGTTTTCTCTCTGATGTTAAACTCCAAACTTAATTAGCTTTAAAAATTAGTGTTGGCAAACTTCAGAGATCCTTATATACATTTTTTAAAATTTATACTCAATTGTACATGATTGTACACAAAATGCCATTACTTAACGTTTGGTTCAAAGAATGTGCAGCTAATTATTTTATAGTTGTTATAACCATGAGCATTTTGTTTATTTGCTGTGTAGCTGGAGTAGTTTTATTTTAATAAAATTCAAAATTATGCTACTATTTTGATTCCTGACTGTTGTGTTTTAGCAAAACAAATACTAATAAGCAAAACTGTGTTGAGTTCAAAATTTTGTATCTGAAAATAAAGCACAAACTTATCTATTTAAAAAAATTTTAAATTACATATCAAAGGAAAATTTATGTAAGCTAAATGATACTTATGTTGAGTTACAGTTTGAAATCACTCAGGACTAAATTGAAAATTGAACTTTAAATCAGAGTCCTTCCTCTCTAACATGACCAGTTCCATAGTTTGGGGTTTATTTCTCATATGTGCAAAACTGTATTTTTTGCACATTTTAGAGCCATAGAAAACATTTTTATATATTTCACCTTTTTCCTTCTGAAATTATAAT
Organism: Ctenomys sociabilis; assembly: GCA_004027165.1. Taxonomy (NCBI): domain Eukaryota; kingdom Metazoa; phylum Chordata; class Mammalia; order Rodentia; family Ctenomyidae; genus Ctenomys; species Ctenomys sociabilis. Next base: position 18,780 of record PVKA01002010.1, on the reverse strand, counting down.
CATCAGTGTTGACATACATGATACAATGTATTGCTAATATGCTTTTACATGAACGTGCCACTTTTTATGATCTGTATGGTTATCAGAAACGTTCAATTCTGGTGCTTCTTTCCAACCATAGTCAGTGCTTGTCCTGATCATTCTTATTTAGGTTGTTTGTTTACGGGAGACTGTTGGATAGATCAAAATCTTAAATGACTGTGTATGGGTATTTTCAGATTTCTCAATATCAAGAAAGAGCAATTGTTCTGAAAATATCCTGTACCACTTGATACTTCCATCAAGAGCCTTGATAGAATGGCACTTGTAGGGACTGTAGCTCACTGGGCTAGAGCCCTTGCCTAGCATATGCAAAAGCCTAAATTTAGAGTCCTGGCATACCGAAAACCAAATCCAATTGTTTGCTCTATTATCACACGCACAGTGTTTGATATTTTCAGATTCGATCTTTGCCAACCTGCTTATGAGTACATTGTAGTAAAACTTCAAACTTAATTAGCTTTAATTTTCCCTCATTTTAATTTTTCTTTTTTAATATATTTGGTACAGGGTGTCATCGTCCAGCTTGAATCTCTAATGATCCTCTTGCTTTCAGCCTCCCCAGTGCTGGGATTACAGGTGTGCACCATCACAGTCCAACTTGGCGGACCGCTCAGTGTGCCCAGGAGCAGGGCCAGCGTGGCATGTAGTGCAGGGGATCAAAACCTGATCTCTGAGCTTGCCAAGCAGGCACTCAGTCCACTGAGCTATCTCGCTGGCCCTTTGTCTTTTTTTTCTTCTGACCAAAGAGTGAAGCAACTTTTTGAATTCTTACTAGTCATTTGTTTTTCTTCTGAGAACTCTAAGAATTTTAACTATTAGTTAATTGAAGTTGATTATTCTTTGTTTACAGAATATTTGTTACTTTTGAGACAACCATTGTTTGTTTTAGTAAATATTACAAATATTTTAATACGAATGTTCCTCACTTCTCAAAAAATCTTTTAAACAAAATTGCTTTTAGTTTTACTTGTTCATGTTTGGTTTGTATTTTTAAAAGTATTTCCTAGCTAAAGATACTGAAAATATTTGTCATAATTTTTAAGTATTGCAGAAATCTGTCTGTAATAGGTATCATTTGTGGTTAACTGGTGTGTTATCAATTTGCTCTTGTAAGTTCTCACACTAGGGAGACAATGCAATGTTTACACATGCAGGTCTGATATATTTCACTTATGATTATGGCTGCAAGTTATACCCATTTACGTATAAAAACCTCACGTTCGTTTTTCTTTACTGCTGAGCAGTACTCCATAAAAATACCATATCCTTTTTTACCCACTCTCAGTTGATGGGCATTTGGGTTGTAGAAAGAAAGAAGGAAGGGAAAAATATGTATGTATATACACAAGATAGTTTGGATAATTGTGTTGTTGATTTCTACTGGCTATTGAAAGGGATAATTAATTTTTTTTTCTTTTTTTGACCAACTTTGCATGCTTATGTGAATAATTTGAACACAACAATATGCAGTATAACAACCATTGTTGAATTCCTATCATTTTGTTTAATGAAATTCTGTATCATCTCTAAATTTTTTACTGTTTTTATTCCACTTAAAAGAGAGAGAAAAAAAAACAAATGTCAGTACTCCAATCTTTCATCTCATATATTAAAATTAAAAAAAAACTGATTTATCTCCGTAATGTACATATAAATATTCAAATGTGTCATAAATTACATTCCAAAAATATTTATTTATTTTTGTATTTTTTTAGGAAAGGGGGTACAAGGTGTTCAGGGTCTCACTACTAGACTGGACTCATAGTGATTCTCCTGTTTACAGCCTCTCACCACCACGCCCAGTCTCAATTGCTATCTCAGTGTACCCTGGGGGCAGGGTTGGCATGGCTGGCCGGGGGATTTTACCTCTGGTCCCTGTGCCTGCTTGAAGGTGCTTTAATTCACTGAGCTATTTGGCCAGCTTCCAGAAATATTTTATTTTCCTTCAAGTTATAGTGTGCTATCAGTTTAAACAAATTCATGTTTTATTTAATAATTTGAATCAATTATCCTAATTATTATTTTTCAAGAAAAATAATTCTTTCATTTTGTACATAGTTTTATAGTTACCTGAAAATGAGGTAATATGTAACAGCAGTTTTATCATTTTTATTTCATTCCTTCTTTCTTTAGACTCCCATTCTGAGATCTCAAGAACAAGGTTGGTAGAAATGTGTATTAATTTTCCATTTTCCATGTAGAAAGTTTCTAAACTTTTATTTGTCCTTACATTTTGTTACTATTGGCCAAAATTACTTTTAGTTTTACCTTGCGTTTGACTAAGTATAGCTCTATTTTTATTTGTTTGTATTTCACTGATCAATCTTGGGGCTGGCACAACTGTTTTTATGCATTAAATCTCCCCTCTGGGGTTGCTGTCTTCAAAGTACAAATTTGAGACTCTTGGTCATGTTTGTTGATTATAAACACTTCTTAGGGGTTTTCTAAAAAAAATGTCATTATTTCAGTTTGGATACTGAGTAACAATTTAACTGAATACAAATGTAATTTGTCTTGTTTTCCACATTTTGAAGCTCTGATTCAATCACTGGCTGGATTCAACTACTGCTGTTGAAAGTACGTCGACATTACTATTTTTTATTCAAATATAGTCTTCCTATTTTGTCTTTATAAAAATTGCTTTTTTTCCTTTTCTTTCTTTAGATTTGGCACACTCATGCCAATTGCCCCAAACTTTTGAAGTTAAAACTGTGTTATAATTCAAATGTCCGAGTCTCCCCACATTTATTAAGTCAAAATCTGACCCCCAATATGAGGATATTGAGAAGCGGGACTCCGGGTGATTAGTGACCTTCTAGGAGGGACCCCAGGCAGCTCCAAGCTCCTCGCCACATGTGACCCAGGACGCAGCCCCGGCTGATGCCAGGTCGGTCTGTGCCAATGTGGCATTTTGCTGTCACAGCCCAAAGGGATGAGCACATAAACCAATAATGAAAAATGAAATTACTGCTGTAGCTTTGGAAATAACGGATCGCTGTGGATTGCAAACCGAAGGAAGGGTTGTAGAAAGCAAAAATCAGGATGTGTGTGTATAGACAGTACAGTTGGGATAGATAACACTGTGCTTCTACATAATTCTATGAGAGGCAAGATCTGCACTAATGGTGGTTGGACAGGATATTATGTCGGCTTTTAGTGCTGTGGTCATCCACTAGGTAAATAATTATTGAATCTTTGATATAATTCAGCTATAAAAAAACCTGTAAATATAATTTCATGTATGCACCTTGTACAATACCAAAACATTATGAAAACAGTTTGCAATGTATTAATTCATCGACTCTGTATGGTTAAGGTGTCTTGAAACTGTCTGATTGACATTTGTATTTTAATAAAATAA
>PVKA01002010.1:0-15277 GCA_004027165.1 Ctenomys sociabilis | reverse complement strand
ACGGCTCTCAGCAGAGGACAGAACACTCGGAGCTCTGAGTTTGGGCTTCCCAGCCCCCAGAATTGTGAGAAAATGATAATATATTCTTAAATACATATTTTCAAACGTAAGCCACCCGGTCTGTGATATTTGTGTGGAGTCCCAGGCTGAGAGTCTTCCACAGCTCTGAGATCGAGCTCCCTCCTTTTTGCTGCATTCGCTAAAGCCGGGGACGGTATACTCCCAGTGTCAATAGCAGTTGCTGAAGAGCACTCTCTAGCTAGTCTTACTTCACTTTTTTTTTTAGTTTTCATGGACTTTTTAGAATCAGGCAAATGTGACGATAAATTATGGAATCCTTTCAATTTGGTTAGTCAATTGTATTTAGCACTTTGCAGTCTCCCAGATTCTCCTGAATCCCTCATTTCTGGCTGCTCTGATGCAGATGGCTCTCCAGGGGGCATCTACCAAAATTAAGACACCCAGTGCAGAACCAGAAACTGCACTGGGATGGAAAAGTGCTATTTGTCGCTAGTGATAAAAAGATTTGAGGAATGAGGTTGGAAGTAGTTGAAACAAATTGAGTTAGGAGTTGCTCTGTAGCAATTTAATTTTCTGACAAAGATGTAATGGCTGGCCAGATAGCACAGCAGACCAAAGCTCCTGCTTCAACAGAGCACAACGGCTGGGGTTCGGTCCCCTTCGGGCCGTGCTGGCCCCACCCCCAGGACACTGAGACAGTAACTGAGACTGAGCGTGGTGGCACGCACCTGTAATCCCAGCACTCAAGGGGCTGAAACAGGAGAATCATTCAGTCTGATCTACATAGTGAGACCCTGTAGGCTCTGCACTAAATACAAACAACAACCACAGCAAAAAAGAAGTAAAGTTGTCACCATATAATTTGCTTTTCAATAATATTACTAAAAGCACGCTTAAATCATGATTCATCTCTTGGTTGGGATTATAATTCACACTTTGCTTTATACTTTACGATGTTTTTGGATTGGAATCCATGAAACACAATGGTCAATTCTTGTGCTTGTATTATACTAACATTTAAGAATACATTAAGTAGAATATATTCTTATTAGAAGTGGTGGGTCTATCCAAGCTATGATTGCTCACAAGTGAAAATAAATTATGAACAATTATCCTAAAGAAATAACTTCCAGCAGAGTGTATTTTTCTCCTCATGCTCAAATAGAGACCTATGACAGTGTCACATGACAATATTTGCAAGCGGTACAATCGCTGTAGTGTTAGAGTTCAAGGATGTTTGTGAACATTTTGCAATGTACAAAGCAGCTCTCCAGATGAAAAACTGTCTGGTTCAGTGTCAGTAGCAGAGAGTTTGAAAAGATTGTGTCACAGGAAATGTCTCTTTGATACTGTCAATGAAACCATTATAAATTTTTGCCTTGAAAAATAATCTATGAGAATGTAGTTACATATATGTGTGTGATCATTATGAACAATACTATGTATTTCTTCATTGTGTGACATCGCCATACTTGTCCCAACTTAGAAAGTATTTTTCTCATTCTAAATACATACCTATTTTCATATTTACTTCTATATTTATGTTTGCATAAAGACATATTTTTAAAGAAAATACCCAAAGTCACAGTCCTATGGAAACTGCATATATTCCTGATATTTAGTGTGTCTGATCCAGTTATTTATTTATTTCTTATTTGGTGTTGCTTGTGAGTTTGGAGACATTTATCAGTCCTACAGTATTGACAGATACTTCAGTAATTTTTCACTGGGTAACATTCCATCCCAGTTGGTGACAACTTTGCATCTTTGTCAGAAAAATCTTTGATTTTCAAAGAACACTTGTTTACTACTTAATGATTTGTGGCCAGTAAGTAGCCTAGAATCAGCTAAGTGTTCCTTCCCTGGGTCACACGGTCAGAGTCCTTTGTGAGCCCACAAGGAGCTTAAAGAGGGAGAGTCTCTCACAGTCCTCTGGTGCATGGCACTGGCAACAGCTGGGAGCTTCAGTTTTCCTCCACTGTGGCTTCCCAAACCCATGGGCTCCTCCTAGGATTTTTTTAAAATGTATTTGTTACAAGGACTCACCTGTTGTGATCCTCCTGTTTCAGCCTCCCAGCACTGGGATTATAGGCGTGCACTATCACACCCGGTCTCGGTGGCTGGCTCAGAGCACCCAGGTGCAGGGCTGGCACAGCATATGGTACCAGGGAATCAAACCCTGGCCCCTGCACTTGCCTGAGCAGGCACGTACTTAGTCTGCTGAGCTATCTCTCTGGCCCTTGTCATTGATTTTCATCTTTAGTAATATCATTGATTTCTAGATATAATGGCTATTTTTCATTTACTTCTATTTTTTTGACAATATTCATTCTTATCATATTTTGTTTTACATTATTAAAAATATTTTTCCATATCATTCAATACATGAAAATTTCAGTGTCCAAAGTTCTGTAGGGGGTAATTTTGTGCTTTAGCATTTCTCTTGAATCTCAGTCATGGCCTGCTTCACTTGCTTTTCTAAAATTTTTATTGCAAATTTATGTTAAGTGAGATTTCATTAACATGAAGTCTTCAGGCCTGGATATGAGTTTGCTCTTCCACGCAGACCTTCTGGACGCATCCACTGACTCTCAGTGCTGTGGCTGACATGAGTCAGGCATTCAGACTGATTAGAGTGAGTTGGGAGGGATCTTTCAGAGAAAAAAAAAATCTTCTCTCCCTTTATGGAAGGTATACTTCTTTTCCTTCGGGATACCCATTCTTTTACCAAGCACCATCTCCTTGGAGGAGTCTTAGTTCCAATTTTTCTTTTGCATGACCAGAAATAAATACAAGGTGACCCAGCATTTGGTTATCAACATCACCAAATGGCTGTAATCAGGGCACTTAAGGTTTTCAGTGTTTGTTTCCAGTTCCCTTTGAATGTTGGACAGTTTATTCTATTCTCTTACCTGTGTGTCTAAAATCATGTTTGAATAGTTTAACCTTTTCTGGGTATTTTACCCAGAACAATGGTAGAAATAGCAGTTTCACATTACAGCTATATAGATTTTCTTCCACATTAAAATACTACAGGGTGTTGAAATTAAAAGTCAATTTTAAGTTAATATCAAAATAGTATGAGAAATGTCCTTTGAAATGTCTTCCTGTTGTCATTTAGTTAGACTTTTTCTCTTAAAGGTACTTACATATTCGTTTTGTCACCATTTCATTATTCCTAATACCTTAGCTATCAAATAAATCTTTGAAATTGCTATTCTTAGTGTAAGGTAATGAATATTCATTGCTTAAAATTTGGGAATCATAGACGATGTTATAAATTAATTTTAAAATTATCTGTAATTTGCTTAACTTTATGTGGTTTTATATTGATCATTTCAGTAACTAACAGGGTACACATTTTTATCTTATTATATCCAATCAGTCTTTTTATTAAGGAGTTGAGTCTGTGCTTCTTAATTGTTAAGGATATTCTATAAGTGAACATTTTAAAAATGTAATTTCAGGCAACTGAACACACAATTCAGCTAAAATTTTTTAGAAAAAAAGAAACTCAGATACACATTTTTTGTTGCTACTGCAGTATTGCTGAAAATAGGTATTTTTGTAAAACATATAGCATCCACACTTCCTTCTGTGCTGTATTTCTTAGACATGACAATTACAAAACACAGTAGTTTTTATTCTTTATAAAGCCTTCACTAAAATTATTGTATATAAAATATAAGGTCATAGAACACATATTACTTACTATTAATTTAAAAGTGAAACCTGTAGTTTACAACTAATACATGTTAATAGTTAAAACAAAGGTTTTTTTCTTCAGGTTTTAAACTGTGTAAGTAGTTGCGGTGCCTGGATTGCAACTCCCAACATGGATTAAAATTATTGTGATTTGATGACTATTTTATCCTATTTCACCAGAAGGAGAAAATAAGTGAATTTCTCCTGATGAGACTCCATGCACTGCACCAGCACAGGCCAAGACCAATGTCGCTTGAAATGTTAGATTTTTCACATGCTCCGACTGCCCTTGTGCTTTACTGAGGATACGAAGTTGTAATTTTATTGGTTGTCTCATTACTTGCAGATTAGTCTCATATTGGTGACAAGAGTGAGCAAACAGTCCTTGCAGTCAGCTGGGAAGAGCGCAGTGTGGGAGGTCCCTGGGTGTGCTAGGGCTGGGCTTCAGAGACCTGCTGGGAGAAGCTGCTTTGCCCATCTCTCACCGACCAGGCAGGCCTGGGAAAGAGACGGTGGATCTGTCAAGGAGAAATTACTATTGATTGTATATCATTCATTGGGCAAAGCATTTTGAATGAACAATTAATAGACTACTCTGTGTTTAACTTAAAGACCTAGAAGATCAGACATACAGATTTTTCTCCTGGAAACAATACCAAATCCCTGCCAAATGATGTAACAGACGTAGTATAATTATTATATTGTTAACTTAATGATCATTTATTTTTAGCTTTTGCTATACAACCACTGCTACAATGGATTGCTTGATTCTTTTTTTTTTTATTTCCGACACAATGGTATGAACACTGGGTATGTGTCAGTTTCTTGTGGGATACCGAGAAGTAATCAGACAATTTGCTTACAATTTATGCTATCAGGAAAGACATCCTTAGTCTATCATTGAGATTAGACAAATATAAATTCCTAGCAAGACAGTAGTCTATTAATTGTTCATTCAAAATGCTTTGCACAATGAATGATATACAATCAATAATAATTTCTCCTTGACAGATCCACCGTCTCTTTCCCAGGCCTGCCTGGTCGGTGAGAGATGGGCAAAGCAGCTTCTCCCAGCATTAAAGGGTGTACACCTATGAACTCTATTCAATACTGTTAAATTGGCCAGTAATACAATCACCTACAAGTGCTGATCAAACAATATAATGTATTTAAACAAAATTTGTCACAGTCAAGATTCATTGTCATCAGTCTTTCTCAAAAGACTCCCTCTCTCTTTGAATATAGTTATGCTGTCATTCTTGCCACTTTCTGAAGCATTTCTGGAAGTGCTTTCTCGTGAGTGTCATTGTCAGGTGTAACAAAAGAATGAGGCGAATTTTGCAGCACAGATCCATCTAACAAAAGGTCAGGTTAATAAAAGCACTATATCCATCCTCTCTGCCTTAGTTACTGGAACGGGCATCCAATAACTTCCAGCTCTTTCCCAAAGTAAAAATAAGCATGAAAGGTGCTTTGAATTGATTCCAGGTATGAAAGCAGGGTCATAACAGTCAGCTACACACACTCTTAAAAAAGGACTTCAAGAACTGCTTCAGGAAGTAACAGGAATGATGTGATAAGTGTATTCAGAAAGAGGAGAATTTTGAAAGGGATTAATATTTACATGCCTTTTACTATCAATTGTCAAAAACTTGAAACGTTCACCGTGATTTTCAATCCCGAGTCCTACATTGTGAGTTGGGCTCTATGAAGACATGTGAGCTCCCAAACATGACACCAACACTGATGATTTAACTTTGGCTGGTTTGATTCCTAGAAGTAGCTGCTACTGCTTTGACCTTAAGTGATGTCAAAGCTCCTGTGTTAAGGGTTTAGTCTTCAGCATGTGGCTTTGAGAGGTGGTGAAAACTTTAAGGGTCTCCTGGTCATCAAGGATCTATCTTTGAAAGGGTCAGTTGGATCCCTGGCTGCCCCTCCTTCTCCTCTCTTTTGTGTTTTGCCCTGAAGGATGTGGCTCTGCAGTGTCAAGGTCTATGCATCACAATGTACCAATATGACCTAGGCTTCACAGCAAATGAGCCTGTTGAGAGTGGACTGAAACTCCTAGAACCAAGAGCCTAAATGAACCTTTTCTCTTTATAAGTTGATTACCTGAGGTATGTGTTAACAGTAATGGGAAGCTGATTAATGAACTAGCATCTCAGTGTCATTTTCTATTGCATTTAGCTAGCTATGCACAAATTTGAACATTATCTTGGAAATTATTTCACCAGGCTAGCTTGCCTCTGATGAAGCACTTCATGGCCTTTGGTTTGTATATCTCCTATTGGATTATTCATGTTTCCCTATGATTGTTCATCAAAATTTTATATTTGTTTTCCACGTATTCTGTTATGGTTTCTCAATTATGTGTCTTGCTCCGAAGGCTTCCTGTACTTCACATTTATAAATATATTTGGTAATTATGGTTAATTGTATTAATTTAAATCCTGTAGCAATCAGTTTTTCCCTTCCAAATAACAAGTGCACTTGCTGTTACAATGAAATAATCTGTATTTCCTGCTGACTTGAGCAGTCATTTTCCTAATATGCTCAGCTTCCATTCGTGCTTGGATATGTTTCTAGTTAATTAGTCTTTGTAATCCCAAATCTATCTGTCATAGTCATAGTACTCACATATTTCGTGCAACATAGTTTCTCAAAAGGTCATTCAAAATCTATCGTAGAGCCAGAAAGATAGCTTAGTGGACTAAACACCTCTTAGGCAAGTGCAGGAGCTCACTGAGCTGGCTACCAAGACCAGGCATGGTGGTGCACACCTGTAATCCCAGCACGAGGGAGGCTGAAAACAGGAGGATCAACTATGAGTCCAAGATGCATAGTGAGACCCTGTACCAAACTGTTAAAAAAATTCCTTGTTTTGAGATAGTTTCATACTCTTAAAAAGTTACAGAGGTAACAAAAAGAGTTCTTTTATGCCTTCACCTACCTCCAATTTTCAAAGCCTTAAAACTATTGTTTAAATTAATAAAAACAGGACATTACCATTGATAAACTGCTATTAACTAATAGGACAGAACTTATTCTCATTTTGACTGTTTTTTGAAGTCACTGGGCCAAATTCTGATCCAGGATTTTATGTTGCATTTTTGACTCCTCTCTTCCTCAGTATCTGTCCACATCAACTTGTTATGGTTTCTGTTTAGTTGTCCCCCCGAAGCCTCATGAGGTCATGGGGTTACATTCTAGAGTTTGTGTTTGACTCATGATCTAGTTCTGGGATTATGGATGTGAGTGCTGCTGGGATTATGGGTATCCATGCTACTGGGATTATGGGTGTACGTGCTACACCTGGCCTGGGGCAGACTGCCTGAATGCAACACAAGGGAGACAGACTTGCTCTCTAGAAGTGTTTCTGCCACTGTTCCTCCCATTTTGCTTGTGCTGTTTTGCTGTTTTCTGTTGCCATGAATGGTTGCCCTCTACCATGTGCCACTCTGCCTTGGAGTCAGCTGAGTATGGACTGAAACCTCCACTAACTGTGAGCTAAATAAGCCTTTCATTTCTTTATTTTGGGTGGCAGGTGTTTTGTCCCAGCAGTGATTGAAAAGTAACCATTTCTCTCAAGACCTTGATATTTTAGAAAGTCTCGATTATTTTATTATATGTGTCTAAAGTCAGATTTGTCTGAAATTTCTTTGTGATTAATTTCAGCTCATATGCTTTGGGCATAAATGATATAAAACAATGTATCTTAGTAACAACTAAAGGAGCATATAATTTCTAACTACATTTCATCACATGGTGGTGTTGCCAAGTCAACTACTGTTTTATTGCTGTTTCCTCTTTCTAATTATTAACATATTCTAAGACAATAATTTGAGATTATGCAAATATTCTGATCTTCATAATACTACTTAATCCACTGATTTTAGCCTCCACTAATTGATGTTGGCTGCAACAGTAGCCAATGTGGCATTTTGTCAAATGGTAGTAGCTTGGTCAGTATCCTGCTTCTAAAATGCAATGTTCTCACACAACAGCCAAAAATTAAGAGAGAAGCTGGGATCATGATGCAATTTGCTGTCCTGGACAAATGCTTTAGAGTTAAAGCCATATTTCAGGTCTTGTGAATAAATAGTACAATTTAGAACGTATCTTTAATAGTTTCTAAAGTCCTGTATGTTGAATCCTTGGTTGGGTGTTTTGGTGCAACTGGGAACTTGATGGAACCTTTACCTTCACTAGGTGCTGCCTCTTAGAGGGAGTATAATTTAAGGGGCACACCCTCTATCTGGGAAGTGCAGCTTGACCTTCATCTTGCCTATGGCTTTGCTTCCCAGCTGCTATGTGCCCAGCAGTTCTTGCTATGGCATGCTTATGCTATGAGGTACTATCTCGCCTTAGGAGCAAGATACAGGAGCAAGCAGCTGTGGACTAAAATCTTTCAAATTGTGAGGCAAAAAATCAATCATTCTTCCTTATCAGTTGGTTATCTTAGTTGTTTCCACAATGATGGAGTGCTGAGAAACACTATATTTTGAGAAATGTCAAAGGCCAGGTGTCATTTCAATGGCGCCTTAAAAAGACTTGTTTTCATTTATATTCCCTCTCAAAAAGTAGTCTTTTTAACATGTCATAGATTTATACTAACATTGTTTAAACAAGATATCATGTCTTTATCTTGTACTGTGAATAACTACTACGAAGACAACAATATACAGTGTGTTAATTATTGTAACTGTGCTATTAATCTGTTTTGAAAGTGTCTCATTGCTATTTCTTTCTCATTAAAATTAATAAAATTAAAAAAAACATTAGTTTTGTGCTAATTCTTCCATGATGAGAACTGCTTGACCATTTGAAAATCAAAAGTTATTTTGGGGAGTTTAATATTTTGTGACTTACATGCATGTGAATTGCTGGTAAGTTACTTTCTGATTTAAGCATTGAATTAATAAATAAACTCTCGGGTAAAACACTGGTATCTTCCAACTTAAAAGTGGAATATTAATTTGAAAAAAATAATTGAAAATTTCATGTTCTAAAAAACATAGCACTATTCAAAAATATGTCAACTATTTTCTCATCAACAATTGACTGTTAGATAAAAGAAGTTACGAACTCTTAGACCTGTCATTTGTACAATTTACCTTTCTTTATTGGATTAAAAAAAATCTACTAGATAGAAATTGCTAGTTTGAAACTTAAATGCACATTTCAAATTCAATTATTTGTCAGAACTACTTTGCAAAAGTGTTATTTTTTTTGAGCATTATCCAAAATCTTCTATCTAAAATACATTTCTCTTAAAATTTATGTAATCCAAAAGACAAGTATGGGCATATTTACAGAGTGCTAGTCAAAGAGAAAGAGGATAAGAGATTCAGATGGATGCTTTAAAAAATAAGCAAGTGACAATAGTACAGATTTCCACCTAAAATTGTACAATTAATTTATTTTTAAATTTACTTGGCTGTTACAGGGTCTCACGACTCAGCTCAGATACATAGTGATCCTCTTGTTTTCAGACTCCCGAGCAGTAGGACTACAGGCATGTGCTACCACGCCCGGATTTGGCCTTCCACTCAGCTTGCCCCCGGGGGCAGGGCTAGCACAGCACGTGGTGCTGGTATCAAATGCAGTCCCTGTGCTTGCCTATGCAAGCGCTTTAGTCTGCTGAGCTATCTTGCTGGTCCCTATAATTTTCTTTTTAAACAGGCCTAATATTGTTTTTATTCACCTTTATATGAACTAATTTTATTGCAGAATTTAAATGTTATATTTGATCATTTTCTCAAAGCAACAAATATACCTATACTGTCTTTTTGCACGACTGATTTCATATATTTGTAACTAAAACATCAAATATATCAGTAGTTCTTGGTCTCTGGGTAGATACTTGAAATAAAGTACTTCCTGACCTCTTTGTGGCATGCAGGTTTTTTGTTTGTTTATTTGTTTTTGTGGTACTGGGGATTGAACTCAGGACCCGGCACTTGCCAGGCAGGCACTTATTCTATTGAGCTATCTCCTCAGCCCCAATGGCATGCAGTTTTAGGGAGTCATAATATTTTCGTGCATAAGTCTTGATAGTTTGGATTTCTTTCTCAGGAGAGCAAGTTCAGTATTTGCTGAGCGATGCGGTCATTAAGCGTTTTCCTCTCATATCAGCATTTAGACACATTCTTTAAGCTGAATACCCAGACAGAGGTTATATGTTCTTCTAGAGTATAGTTTAAAATTAGCAAATATTTGTGTATGAAATGTGTTCCATCTAGGAAACTATGGAAACATCTATTGAAGGAAAGATTCGGATTAGGTGCTTGGGTCTCAGAATTAATTTGCAATCTTATTATTTAGAACCCCCAAAGCCCTTTTGTTTAAATAGTTTATGTCTCTCATTATTGACCAAATACATCATTAATACTGAGGCACAGAAGAAATCATTATGTACTCTATTCATTTAAAAATGCAAATTCTTAAACTATTTCATGTTAAGGTAAATAACAGTGAAATTTTCCAAAATGAAAAATAATAGACTGAATGGCCCCATTGTTTAGTTCTAAAACATCTCTGTGATGTCTACAGTCATAGGTGACAACAGAAATCTCAGAAGTGCTTCTACATTCAGGCTTCTGTGGTACTGTATTCCAAGAAATCCCTGAAACCTACTGTTCTATACCTGTGAGAGGGTGAGCTTGAGAAAATCAATGAATATATTGTTGTATGGAAATATTTTTATGTTTCTTTAAACAGTGTAAAAACATATAGAACCTGCCGTGCAATTTATAGACTGAATTATCATTCCAGGAAGAATTATTTTGTGGAAGTAGTTAGTGCCCTAAAAATAAGTTTAGTTCTCAGATATAAAAAAGGTGCAGGTGATCTTTTGTCCTTTTTACTGAGGTGTTATGGCTTATGTCTAAATGTCCCCGAAAAGCCTCAAACTAGGGTATGTGATACTGGAGTTAACTGTACTTGGTGCTGAACTAACCCACTGATTGGCTTAGCACAGCTCTGGGAGTAGGTAATGGGAAAGCTCACCCTGGCTGGGTGTAAACAAATCAGGTTTGTAGCCTGTTTGAAATAGAAGAGGACAAGAATGAAGACTGGCTTGCTGCGCACTGCAGCTGCTTCTGCATGCCGTGCCATGGACTGTTTCTGCCATGCCAACCCATCATGGAGCCAGCTGACCATGGACCTGGTTCACTACAAATTGTGGGCTGAAAGAAAAGTTTCCTCTTCAATGTGTGTTTGCTGGCTATTTTGTCTTAGTAGTGGGTGGGGCATTCTAATCAGACAGCAGCTATAACCAGAAAACAGACTGTCACCACACAGCAAATAATGCTGGACATTCCAGTCTCTGGAAGTACAAAAAGTAAATTTCTGTGTTTTTATATATATGCTACCTAGTTTCTGATAGTCTGTGTAGAAATGCAAATAAACTAAGAGAACTACTGATTTAGATCATTGTCTCAGTTACTTTTCTCTCATTGCTGGAACAAAACACCTGACACCCAAAGTTAAGGAAGAAGGTGTATGTAGCTCACAGTTAGTGGCAGTTTTGCTCCCAGTTTCAGCTGGCTCCAAGGTGAGGGGGCACATGGCACAGGGCAGCAGTTCATGGTGGTGGAAAACAGCAAGCAGCAAGAGCAAACAGGGAGGAGCAGTGATGACAGAGGCAAGCCTCTTTCCCTCCCTTATATTGCATTCAGCCTATCCGCCCCATAGCAATAATCCCAGTACTGGATCATGAATTAATCACAAACTCTAGAAGCCGCTCCAAAGGCTGCGTGAGGATCTGGAAGGACATCTAGACATGAACCATGACAAGCATTAGCTAACAACTTGGGAGAATGGATTGGCTGCAATGAATATGGAAGTGATCTTCAGAAATAAAAAAGAGATGTAAATTTATTTACTTAAAATGTTGGCTATATTGTCACACAAATATCTCTGCTTGTCTGTGTACATATATTTATGTTTTCATATCTATGACATACTATTGATTATGTTATTTTAATTTGTACAGGATTGTCTTAGCACTAAAGAATCTCTGGGGAAATCTTGACTCAGTAGATTAGCACTGGTTACCTGGCTACATTGATTTATTTTTTAATAATTTTCTTTCTTTCTTTCTTTCTTTCTTTCTTTCTTTCTTTCTTTCTTTCTTTCTTTCTTTCTTTCTTTCTTTCTTTCTTTCTTTTGTGTTTTTGAAACATGCTCTCACTGTGCAGTTCAGGATGGCCTGGAGCTCCCTTTGTAGCCAAGGCTGCTCTTGAACTCACACTGATACTTCTGTCTCAGCCTCCTGAGCTCTGGGATTACAGGCATGTGCCAGCACATTCAGCAACCATTTTTAAAACTCTATTTATTTATTTGGTACAGGGTCTTGCTATGCATCTCTTACTCATAGTGATCCTCCTGTCTCATCCTCCCCAGCACTGGGATTACAGGTGTGTGCCACTACAAATGGGTTCTGGGGCATGCAAAGCATGCAGTACCAGGGATCAAACTTGGGTCCCTGCACTTGCCAGCCAGGCTTTTAGACTGATGATATATCTCCCCAGGCCATGATTTTAATACTACATAATGATTTATTAAAAACAGTGCCTTAAAGCAATAGCCCTTTACTATCTCAGAGTTTTGTACATCTGCAGTACGGTACAGTATGCAGAGGTTCTTTGCTGAAAAGATCAAAAGATTGAACTCAAAGCTGACTTCTGTCTTCACTTGCAGACAGTCTGCGGCTGAACTCATGCTTGCTATTGGCGGGCTCTGTTTCCCTGTGGCTGAAGGACTGAGGTTCTCCTGCTCTTAGAGCAGCGCTAAGGGTGGGCCTGGGCCTCCCCGCAGTTTGCACAGGTTGCTTTCTGTTTCCATGTAGGTCTCTGCTTTCACCAGATGAGCATAATTATCTGGTTTAAAAAGCTCCAGTGATTTGAACATACCCAAGCACAGTCTTCCCTTTTGCCTGGCAGCTCTGCCCCATAATGTAAGACAATGCCAGGACTGATGTCCTATAATATCCGTAGGATCCATCCACACTCAAAGAGAACATTATACAGATCACGGGCACTGGGGTCATGGCAGTTTTTCCCTACCTCTCTGCAAAAGAAAATCTACCCCAGAGTTGCTAGGCAGCTTCTACAGTGACCTTCAGAGATCTTCGCTCTATAATAATGCCCTGATCCAATCTCCATTTCTTGAGTGAACTTTTTTCTATTACTCAGGTTTAGCAACTAGAATATGGTAAAAAGATATGATGAACTCTGATTAAAAATTGGTGCATGGTGCCAGCGAGAGAGCTCAGTGGACTAAGTGCCTGCTTAGGCAAGAACAGAGACCTGAGTTCAATCCTAGGTACCACATGCCACGCTGCCCCACCCTCAGGCACACTGAGCCAGTGCCTGAGTCTGGGTGTGGTGGTGCATGCCTGTAATCCCAGCACTGGAGAGGTGAAAAAATGGGAGGGTCACTATAAGTCTGAGCTGCAGAATGAGACCCTGTACAAAAAAAAAAAGGTATATTGACTCAAAGATCACACAGACAAAGCAAATTTAAGGAGCACTGTTCTGTGAGGAAAGTCATGATTATGTGCAAGCAGATGTTATAGCAATCTTTACCTCATTACCCAAACTGGAGGGCTGCTTACCACACAGACCTACACAGCCTCTGGCCATCACCAGCAGTGCAGAGCTTCAGGAGAGGACTGGGGGCTCCACCAGGAAAAGAGGAAATGTAACCGGCATAGAAATCCAGTTGTCAGGAGAGAAGATATGAAACATATATTTAGGGGTGCAGGTGACACTTGAGATAAGGAAAATGATGGGAGTGTAGGAATTATAGAAGCAGAGGTAGGAGGAACACTTTCTCTGATTGGCTCTTAGGCGCTGGCAGTTGAGCCCAAGGATAGTTATTCTCAGGAGGAGTGTCTACAGATTCCATTGCCTGGCAATGTTGAATTAAACACAATCACATAATAATAATGTATTTCTCTTAGATTTCATGAAAATGAAATTAATGCTGAAATCTACTTTGTGCCTATATACATATATATATTATATATATATAATATATATATAGTGCCTTTATATATATTATATATATATATTATATATATATATGTTGAAAATATTGAGAGGGATTTTGTTTCTTTAAAAATTTATATTTTATAAAGGAACCTGGAATTAAACATCTGCTTAGGGTTGGATTTAATAAAAAAACAAGAGCCTTGGAGCTCTTTTTATACTTGATTATGTGTAAAAAATTCTATTTGATTTGCTTCTGTGCATCTTCATCTTATAAAACCTGACTTTCTAAAAATTAAACTCAGATTCCAAACTATGAGACTCTGCACAGCTCTCACTCTCTCTCCTTCTCCCTCTCCCCCCCTTTCCTCCCCTCTCTCTGCTTCTTGGCCTCTGCTTTTCCCCAGGGTCTCTTCATCTCTTCTTCAGGGAGCCAGCTTCCATGGCTGGCCAAGGTGTGATGTCTCAGAATTGGCTATCATTCCTTCCTACTGCAAGGCTTCAATACTGTTCTTGTGTAGTTTCCACCAAATCCTCCCCTTTTTATAAGTTTATTCTTCTCTTCTCCAGAGGACATTTTTTCTCTTCCTACGTTTTATACTAAATTTTGATTTTGTATTTTGAAAGAAAGTCTGCTCCATCTTTTTCTCAATCAATGGCTAGCTGGAACTTTAATATATATTCTCAGTGGTTACCAGTTGACTTGAGCAATCTCTGAGAAGCACATTTGGGTGGCCAGTTCCATGCCACTATCTCTTGGGCAGTGTGGTGATGCACCAGGCTCTTTCTGAGAGCGGATGGAAGCAGGAAGCTAAATGGTATAATCTTTGGAGTCCCTAAAAAGGCAGCTAAATCTTTTGCTTTCAAGCACTAAGAATTACCTATTTTCCTGGATTGTAAACCATTAAATTTTGTTGTAATTCTGTGTTTCTTTATAGACAGTCTTGGTAGTGAGTGCATCTGGTACATTTTTATTTTTTCATGATGCTTGCAGCCCTTCCCATGTTTTCATATAGAGTTGGTGTAAGGTTAAGGTTCGGTAGGTCTGATGGATTTAGATAAGTAATATTTGAAAATACTTGCTGTCAGGTGTGTGGAAATGTGCTGGTTGTAAATGTTACTAAATTCTAAGTGTTCATAATTTAAAGAGGCATTTCTATCAGAAGAGGCAGATGGTACACAGGCAAGCTGATCTATTTAATGTTTGTTGTTAATGTTCTTCCAGATAATATTGTGTCTTCCACTCAAGCATGATAATATGTAGATGTATATGGTAAGTATTTGGTGTAAATTGGAGACAGCCATAGACTTCATTAAAAAAGTGCTCCACTGATGGAGGTTCTGGGGGTCCTAAAGGAGGCAGGATGCCTTCAGTTACCACCACAACACCCGGGTGAGTATGTTTTGCTGATCTGACCTCAGATCTTTACCCTGACTATGAGAATGATAGGCATGGAAAGGGTTCATTTCTGGCCCTCTGTGCTTTACAATGTCAGCTTTAGAATACTATATGGGTAATTCAGGCTATATCTTATCACTGGATGTGTTTGACTATT